>CP092096.1:16790000-16817500 GCA_029203775.1 Neoneuromus ignobilis | reverse complement strand
ACATCATTCACCGTTTGCCTGTAGTCGAGTGTCCTTCTGCCTTTGTGGGGCCAGTCCACACGCGCTAGACTCCAGCGTGTAATCCCAATTTGACATGACGTATGGGCGTGCGCGTTCCGCAAGCATCCCGTGGGATGAAGAAGACGACTTATGTGGGAGAATTGAGAAGGGTCAGCAAGAGTTTCACTGTGAACGTATATACGAGATTCAGCCTATATGGATGTATGGATGTACATATAACGGCGATATCTAGTTAACTCATCTGCGTTGTCGTTGATACCCACTTTAGTTTTGGTCAGGTGAATCGTTCGGCCATAGTTAATCACGTTTGCGGCCAGGACCTTGGCGATTGTTGTAGATGATAATATCGATTCGGGTGAACTGCGTTGAGAACACAATTAGCTAGCATATTAATGAAGATAGTTATGAAATTAATTTTCGGTATTCATAACTTGTGAATTCCTTTCATGTAGTATAATAACTTCGTGGCGAAAATTCGATGAAATTAGATAAGTACTGATTGTAAGTAATTCAATCTTATTATGGAGGTTTCTATAAAGCAGAAACGGATTTAATAAGCAATTTACATTTGAAATAGTTTATTTATACGATTGTTTAATTGAAAATGTTTAATTTATAAATAAATTATAAAGATTAAAGATAAATTACTTTCTGTACGAAATGTAAATTCATTTTTCTTAGATTTGTTATAGTTATGATTATTTAATAGCATGTATAGATTAATATTTTTTTTATTTAATAAATACATTCTTATTCATCAAAAATATTGTAAAAATCATTACATACCTAGACTTTTTATGAAAAATTTAAGATTGAATAGTAATAATTCTCGAGAAATATTTCTAATACAATTCAATATTTTATATATATTTTTTAAAACATATAATTAAGAATATATATATATATAATTTGATTTCAAGTTATATGTTTTAAAAACTATTTACATTTTTTTAAAAAAAATGTATTATTTTGAAAGAAGTATTAGACAAGTATTTAAGGGGTTATACGCACTTGCGAGGCGCAAAAACGACGTTTTTTTAGGAATTTTTTTTAGAAACAGTATTTATTTTGCAATTACAAATTATAGTTATTTGAATAGATCCTACTTTCAAGAATAAAATAACATGTCGATCATAAAAAAATATTGAAGTGCACCGCTCCTGCAGACGATGTCCCGAACGACCTCCAAAAATAGGCGCTTGGCGGTGATCTCCATATCGGCGGTTTGGATTATTTTAAATCAAAAAATATGGTCAATTCTTTTAAAGGATAGATTAATGCAGGTATTGAACGAAGGAATAATAAAAATTTTCATTTTTGACAAAATGGCGTCTACTTGAAAAAAATTTTTCGTTTTTTACTAAAATTTTCGCTCCAAATTGTTTAAAAAAAATAGCAATAATTTTTGTAAACCTCATTCCTTCGTTCAATACCTGAGGAATATATTTGAGAAAATTGTGTGAAAATTTGAGACCGATCGGTTCAGCTATTTATGAGATATCGAGATCACCGACTATGAAAACACCGTTTTGAGATAAACGCGTTTGAAGTTTCGGAAGTAATTTACACATAGTTAAAAATTTTTACAAATTCAGGTGTATGTCCGAAAATATTTATCGGATTTACTTCAAATTTTCAGAGAATATACTCAAATATATGTGCATTCCGAAAATGCAAAAAAAATCGATTTTTTGAAATTTCTAATTGCGTATAACCCCTTAAATATTGAACAAATTTGAATTTATATTAAATTTTTTTTATTTCATTTTTGTCTAAATCTTGTTATACTTGATTCTTTTCTTTAATTCTTTTTAAATTGCATATATAATAAAATAAGTCGATTTTGGTTTTATTGGAATTTTAATGATCATTTACTTTATATGGGAATAGGTTCATATCTAAAACTGGTCCCATAAGATATTCAAATATATATGACTGAATTGAAAGCATATTTTAAAATATACATTAAAAGAGTTAGGTTTTAATTTGATTTCTGAAGAAATATTTACATAAAAATGTAATATAATTAAAAAATGTTCATCATTGTTTACAAATATAAAATCATAAGGATTTAATTAATTAAAAGACAGATTATTTTTTTAAATACGAAAACGGATTCAAGAATACGTCTCAGTTATTTAATTAAAATATATTTTCTTATTTATTTAAATATACAACGAGTAAAACCGGAACATCTATCTTTTATTCCGTATTTCTTTGAAAGTTTCCGTTACGTTGTCGCTATTTAAAATCCCAAAAGAACATATAGATGACTGTTGTACAAATAAAGAACTAGACATGAACACAGAAGATACTGTCGTGTAACAAAACCAAAATAAATATGTGAACATTCTGTGATGACTAGTTTCCTCGTATGTAGTGAAATTTATATGTATATATATATATATATATATATATATATATATATATTATATATATATGTATGTGTGTGTGTGTGTGTGTATACACAGTTGTATGTGATTCCAGGATAGTAAATCATTTAAATACTGACGACATTTGAAAATATATATGGATAGGAAGGGTAGTGCAGTCAATATATTCTGTGTAGAAACTTGAATCAAAGTTTACATAATGTATTTGTTTAATAGAGATGCATTGAAATTTAGTTAGGAGATTCAAATTCAATGAACTGTATCATGTTTGAAGTTCGTTTGATATAGATTAAGGTACTTTAAGTCATTTAAGAATATAAAAAGATGCTGATATTGATTTTACTGATTTTTATATATATTGGACAATTAAACACGTTCATTTTCATTTTTGAAAAAAAAAGATTGATATTAGCTTTTATACTTTTTTTTAAAAAAAAGTCAACAATTTTAGATTTAATTATATTTAGTGAAATTTTATTTCAATACTAAGAACAGATGTAATAGATTTTTTGATATATTATATATTCATGTCTTAATTGGTATAATATTTTACATTTAAAATGAAAATTTATTTTTTCAATTGATCGTCTAATTTATTCGTAATATTTAAAAAAAAATGTTTAAATATAAATTATGTATTTCAACTTTTTGTATGTTTTTAAATAAATGCGTTTCGAAATAATGACAAATACATATTACTCACACATATACGCGTATTTGTGTGTGTGTGTATCAATGTATTTAAATACAGATATATTTATAAATTGAATTTCCGTGATATTTCTTATTTTTTGTTCAAATTTATAGGCTTCAAAAAAAATACATTTTCAGAAAATATCTTTGAAAGCGTTCAAAGAAATTGTACTTAATCTAGCGAAGAAAATAAACAGGCATCCGTAGTCAAAGAACACATGCAATATAATACGTACAATACATATATGTATATACAGGACGTCGGTGTATATACACTGACAATAGCACTGAGAGTATAGCTTTTGTGGCATCAGTCACTTTATATAAAACGCGTTATTGAAAAGGTACTATAAAATTCCATAACGCGAGTTGGCGGAGGCATTAATCTCTCACTGAAGTGGTGGTTGGTTATCGCCACATATTTTATCGACTATCGTTTAGCCCTTGCGTCTGCTGCATATTGTGTTTACCCCGACACACATTATTACCCTATCTATATTGGCATCGCCGGTACCAATGGATAGAACGAAGGCTTCCGTCACTGTAGCAGCTGTAACAATGGAACTAAAGCCAACCCGTACGTTCTGTTAGCCGGATAGGGGTGGAAGTCATCAGCTAACGTTATGATATATAATATTTTGATGATTCACATACACAGTCGTAATAAGTTTCGTGTATGAATAAAATGTTTACGAAACTTTTCTCGTTTTTCGATACGACAATTAAATTTCAAATTGATATTGATTCGTGTGGAGCAATTTTAATACGCATAAGAGTTTAATTGAATTATCAAAAGAGAACATTTATGGAATTTGTTTTCACCATCGTTTCAGGTCCTTTATATGTTTGTTAGTAATTTGTTCATTCTGTAAATTAAATGTACGAAATAAAAAGTACAGTTATTTATTTTAATCTTGAAAATTTTAAAATTAAAATTGATAAATTACTTCCGTTGACAAAAATACAATTACTTAATAATTTCGTCTTGGTTTTTCACATTATTCATCTTGATATAGATATTTATTTTAAATACTTATAATTCTATTTAAATATTAAACAGATTGCTAAGTTGTTTATTTTTGAAAAGTATATAGAAATGTTATCATTAAATAACAAAACTATATTTATATATATTTGTGTATTATATGGTATTATTTCATTGTGTTTGTTTATCGCTTTTCAACCATAAAACCTCTGAATGAAACACGTTTATAATCCCAATTTAATATTGATATTGTATTAATAGCAACGATGGATGAATACATTATTATCTGATTGTACGTTCACCGTTTGAACTATTTAAATAATTCGATGAGCACGATATTGAAACAAAGACCAATAATTTCTAGTTATATATTAGTTGAATGAGATGAGTGATTCTAAACCAGTATGTATCTATAGCTATGATAGATTATTTAAAAACATTTCATACTATGTTAGATAAATATTAGTTTATATTTTAATGATTATGTTGGTAAATACAATAGTTAACACTCTATTATTAACAGCATGCAATTTTTTTCTTTATTTTTTAAATATTTTTTTATTACTATTTGAAAAATTAAATAACTATTTGATGATAACATATTGTTGTAGTATCATTATCAGCCCTTTTTTATCTCCTGTTAGATGAAGGTCTCTCCCAAAATTTTGCCACTTCAATTGATCCAATGCCTTTCTCTTTCAGTCCATCTAGATCTTTTTGTAAATCTAGGTTTCCAATCACAATAACTTCCCTTGTCTATCAGAGGTTATCTTCCCTTGCTTTATGACTGGCCCATTTCAATTTTAAACTCCTCACTTTTGTCATGGCATCCATAACTTTTATTTTCTTTTCGATCCATTTGATTCTTTTTTTATCTTTTTGTATTATTCTTAATATTTAGTATATGTGTATATATTTATCTCCCTCATCACTTTATAAATTAAAAAATCTTGTCAATAGAGTCTGGTAATACAAGTAATACCTATTTGTCCTTTTTTATTTTTTCATTTCATGTGAAGATCAAAAATCATGCTGTTCTGAAAATATATAAATTTTCTTTTATTAATAAATTTCAGATTATTTAATGTTATCTCTTGTGATTGCACAGAATGGTTTTTATTTTTCAGATAGAATTTTTATTTTTAAAGTTCGAAATCATTCACGATATGAACTTTTAACTACAAAGTCATCAGCATGAATTAGATAAATGCTTTTCTTTGCTATTGCAATGATTTTACTTTGATTCAATTAAAATAACATACAGGACTAAATATGTGCTTTATTTATGTCTATTTTTTAAAAAAACTAAAAATTTATATATATCCATAAAAAGATATATTATGGGTCACTATTTACTCAGAATTACTAACATTTACAAAATAAATAAAAACAATTTTTTATCAATATAAGTTATAAATTCTTATAAAATTGTATGTATCCATAATTTTTTATTGTAGTATGTATTTAAGAGTTTAGTTGTAATAAAAAATAAAATGGAAAATAATAATGTAAAAATATATTAAAAAAAAACAATGATAATTATTCTAATGATTTCTTTTTTTAATATAATTAAAAATAAAATGAATTATATAAATAAATTTGAAATGAATATGGCTTTATATATACCAAAAAAAATAGTAAATTACGTTAAAAGATACGACCGTTCATTCCGCAAAGCATATAAGAATTTAGTTAATAGGATGTAAAGATATTGTTTTCGTTTAACGGTTCATTTTTTTTACTTTAATACGTTTCTCAAGCCATTTCCTTTATGCCTTGTTATTCAACGATACATTGGAATTTTTGCAGAGAAATATGGTTTACTTCAATGAAAGATGATTTTTTAAAACACAAAACAGTAATAGGTTTCTGTATTTGACATGCTCATCTTCTTAGAAGTGATTGTAGACGTAAAGCTGTAAGACGGAAATGGTTTCTACTTGAATGAATCACATAATATCACCGTTAAGGAAATTTTTATTCCAGATGTATTTTATTTTTACCCTACAATGGGTTCTATAGAATAATGTGACTGGTTAAAGCAACGTTTTTTTTAACAAAAGTGAAAAATTTATTTAAGTGTTTTATTCTTTTACTCTTTTTTAAATTTATTTATTTACTTTATATATATATATATATATATATATATATATATATATATATATATATATATACATAAAGTCTTTAAAGAATATTCATATTTGTCGTATGATTTAATTTATTAAGAATTATTTTGAGATTTATGGTAGCTTGACGTTTAGTTTCACAATAGCTCAGTAATTTACTATTAAGAATATTAAAAAAAAATCAGTAGATATTTTTTGTAAATATTTATTTAAAATTAATTTGCTAGAACATAATGTAAGAGGTGAAAATATTTTGAATGCACATCATTAATTAAATAACATATTTTAAAAAATACTTACACTAAATAATATAAGGTTCGAAAGAAAGAACAAAAACTTATATCTATTTAATATATAAATATGTATTAAATTAATACAAGTTTATGGTTCATTCCTATTTTCTGATGTCTTATTTAATAATACTTTATTTGTGCGAGAAACTTTGAATGAAAGTTTGTGATGTAGTTATAATGAGTTGCACTTTTATAACATACAGTAAAATATTTATGTTATGGAAAGTTAAAGAAAATTTTATATGTGTATATATATATTTATGTATTCAAAATGTTTATATGTAATATATAAGTGTGTTGTTGAAACTTTGACAACAGATAAATATTCATATTTAAACTTTTCCTTATTTAAACTTGTAACGATTTAAATAATGTAATATTACTTCATAAGTTTTAAGTGATAAATAACATAAATATTTTGTAATTTTGAAAAATACAATAGTATACTTTATTTATCATATATGGCGACCCAAATAAGGCTGAAGTGTAGTAAAAAAATTTAAATGATAATAAGCAAATAAATGCATGTTTAAACTCATCAGTCTTATTTAGACCATCCTATATACATATATATATATATATATATATATATATATATATATATATGTAAGTAGACATATATAACAATTATAAAATAAAATTTAAAACAACTTATAAAAATGAATATTTTTAAAAAATTGTATGCTAACAAACATAATATAGATAATTCAAGAACATAGACTTTTATAATCATCCAAAAATTTTACCAACACAATAATTATCTATAAATATTAATTGAATATTTAAGAATGAATTAAATAGAAACATTTCCAATTTTGAATATTGACAATAATAGAAATACGATGAGAAGAATGAATGTTATATATAATAAAGGAATTATTACCTCCCTTATATAGGCAACAAAGATCATTTAAAATGATTGAGGTTGTCTAAGCAAGTGCAAGAAAGTTGATGCATGTTTTGTCTTATATTTTAATATAAAGTTAATTTCTTTTCTACGGTTTTAATTAAAACATATTTTATTATATACATATTGATAAACTCTTTTTTTAAAAAAAAGTTATTATTTTTGTTATAAATTGAATTTAAATATTATATAATCGACTGTCCAAGAAATCTGCAATAATTAGCTATTCTATTTTTTATCATTTTAAGATTTCTACTGTACGATTTTAAGAAAAATCATATAACATATAAATATTATAAAATGTATATAAATGTAGAATGGCATATTTTCAATTGTGTAAGTTGGAATAATAAATTATGTCAAACTATGTTAATTATTATGTTTAGCTAAGCATAGTTTGATTTACCTACTGTTGATTTTTTGATATTTTTTAGTTCAAGTTTTGTAATTTATTTTTATTGAATGGAATTTAAAATTAAATCCAGTAGTAGAAAATATAAGATCACTTAGTATTTTTATGAAATATAATTGTGAAAAATTAAGTGAATATAATATAAAAAAATATAACTATCTTTATTATAATTTTGTGCTTCTATATCTGTTTATGTATCGGTATACTTAACTATTTTATAGAAAACTATAAAATCCTAATTTATGTTGTATTTCGTAACAACTGATGTAGATACTAGAGTTATTAAAAATTTGTGTAATATATACTGATCATTATTTGTTAATATATTTTATGTTAGTGTAGACGAAAAGTAATATTACAAAATATATTAAAAATTGTAATCTTAGTCGAGTATAAATGATTTTATTATAAGTAACTTATTATTTTCATTAATTATATTCATAATATTATGAGTATAAAAAAATCGCAAATATTGATATATAAATTTGTTTACTTTCATAAATGTTAAAGACATATAGCTCTACGTAAATAGTGTAAAGTTGTAATAGACCAATATTTATTATATTGTATTTTATTGCGAAATAGTGAACACATTTCTAAAAGTGTTTACACACACACACACACACACACACACACACACACACATATATATATATATATATATATATACAAATATAAAATAATCACTAAATAATTCAATCTCATTCATATTTTAGTCAATGAAGATTAATTCGTACTGTAAATAGTACCACAACTTTAAGACTTGTCTTTATTAAACCCATTTATTTTTATATGTATATAGTATTTGGCGCGCAACACAAAATATGTTATTCGCTTTTCCGGTCGTTGCTTTCATATATTTCCTCCTCCCATTCTCATTGTTTCAGTTTACGTTTGTTTCCTGTATCGTTGCATCGTGGAATTTAATTAAATTTCGCCTACATCAACAAAAACCACACAGTTGAAGGCATCCTGTTGCTGACTAAATATAGTCAGTGAATGGAGAACACCACTCAATAACATATGAACATGTACAAAAACGACAGTATTTTAAAGTGTACTCGGTTTCCTATTCAATAATACATCGTGTTAATTGCGCAGTTAATTAAATTTATTTAATCTTTATTTAATTATTTTTTACGTAAAAATGTACGCCGTTATTAGTCTCCTATGGGTTCTTTACTTTTACTGTAATTACAATTAAATTTATTTTTATTTTCTTTATAATTGTAATTTGTACATATTTTTTAATTAAATTAGCATGATATATAGAATACAATTTCGGTTTTTATAAAAGATGTTGAATTATAAAAATACATTTATGTGAAAATTAAGTATATTTAAGATTTCATTTTTTGAAAGAAAATAATTAAAAAATGAAGAAGTGGCGATTTATTAAATTAATGCTTTTATATATATATATATATATATATATATATATATATATATATATATATATATGTATGTATGTATGAGTATATATATATATATATGTGTGTGTATTTTTCTAGTAATCAATCTTGTGATTGATTTATGCTAGTTTTCTATAGTTCTTTATTATTAATTTTTTTGTGTCCTTTTAACTTCCTCATCTCCAATTATTTGTTATATATAATTAAATTTGAGGCTTTCTTTATAATTTATTTTTTCTCTATTTTCTTCATTATAATGTTAGTGTCCTATTAGCTTTACTCCTCTTTCGTTAGTCTTTCAATCGTCTCTCAAATATATTTTTTATTATTTACTTCTCTAAATAATTCCTCATTTAATATTTTCTCTGCTTATTTAAAAATACACATACTTTTACAATATCAAAATTTCGAAATTTTCAAACATAATTTTAAATATTCTTTTCTCTACTGAAATTGTCCATATTCGATACCCTACAAAGTTATTTAAATGATAATTTTTTTTCATGTTTCTAAATTGATATTTTTAGATATAAATAATATTTTTTCACATTGAAAACTCTTTTTGTTATTGATATTTTGTGTTTTTATTTCTATTTTACTTGTTTTATCTTTTGTCGTTATGGAATATGAATATATATATATATATATATATATATATATATATATATATATATATACATAGGGGTTTGTAAATGTTTCAGATTTTAAATACATATTTAACTTTATTTGTTTAATAAACTTGAATTACATTTAAGAAAAGTAATATCGAAAAAAATACTTTTTTGTTTACTATAGAAAGTAAAATTTTATGCAAATATAAACATTATTTTATTTACATACAATATTCAAAGTTTTATACATATAGTGAATAATTGAAATATCAATACAAGTTAATTTTTGTATTTCTTTTTGTTTTTATATTGTATTATGAAAAGGAGTGTATTATTTTATAGTTTATACATACATACATACATATATATATATATATATATATATAAAGTTATTTATAGTAAATCCATGTTTTGTGTCGTTCAAAAAAGTAATTACTGAAAAGAGAGTAGGACGAAGTCTCGTTCTCGTAGTGTGTATATCTACACGGAGCACATAAAAATAAAATTCACTGCAATATTACTAGTGTCGTTTCGCTCGCGCTTCACATTGCGCATTCCTTTTTTCCGGAACCACATTCTGTTAGATATCTCTAAGGAATTCTCAACCAATATTGGGCTCTTGTCGCCTTATTGACTCTTACATCAGCGCCGCAAGTGTGTGCGTGCGCGTGAGGATTTGTCCTCAATCTGTCGAGTGAAACCTCAAATGAAATATTCACCCAACTTCAGATTTGCTGACATTGTACGGTCAGCGAGTTCTCGACAAAAAAATATTGTCGTCGACGTTGAAACACTCATGAAGCGCGTCTTACGTCAAATAGGATTCTTGTTCGAATTGCTCTATCTGATCGCGCTCGATAGTTTTCGCTACGATGTGTTCCTATTTTATAGCTCTAACAAACTGTTTTATTAGTATTATACAAATTCGTTCGCTCTATGCGTACGATACGTTAAAAACATTTTATTTCATTAGACTAATTCATTTAAATAATTTATGTCGTTTTTATTGCTTTTATATGTTTTACATTAACAGCAGCAATGTTTCTTGTAATTTATTTGATTCTAGAACAAATTTAATTTCTTACAAAGCTTAGCTTTTATCTTTAATAAAATTCTCTACGACAAAATTATATTTAAATCAATTTTAACTAAAAATAACATTTATTTATATAATTTATAATTTTTAGTTTTATAATACTTTATAAGATAATATTTATTGATATTACATATAATTGATAAAAATATATTTATATATTATTATCTTTTGAAAAATTATTCAAAATTCAAATTATATTTTTATTCAACAAAATATTTTTGACTGAGAGCTATTTAAGACACAAAAGAAATTTGTATTTAATCAGTATAAAAATTACTCATATGTAACAATCCTATTAAAACATTTTTTGGTAACGTGTAATAAAAAAATACAAAGAGAAACATTATATGTGGTTATATAGCTCCAATAAAAAAAATAAACAAAGCGTACAGAATCATTATGAGTTGAAAATCAAATTTCATATGTATGATCTGACAAATCCGCTATAAATTATGAATTAACAAAAATTCCCAAATAAAACTCTGTTCTCAAATATACTGTAACTTTATTATTCTACATGGCGTAGCAATCATAATAGGGATTTACTTTACTCTTTATATATATACATATATATATATATATATATATATATATACTCTTGAAAAGAATAATCAATGATCCCGTGTATTAAGCTTGCTTTATTTTTTAATTCGTTTTTTTTTATTTCGTATGTATATCGTTTACATAAAAACGATTTTTTATAATCATGTTAATTTTTTTGCAGACGGAGGCGAACGGTGATGCTGAGATTACTGGGGATGCGCTTACTGACGCGCTTACTTCTATTGGTTTGTTCACTCAGCTTGTTAAGTCTACTGTTACTCAGTCGATGTGGTCTTGGGGTTGAGTCAGAATCAGAAGAAACGCCAAGTGAAGCAATTTCAGGTTAGCTTTAAATCATTATATTTTTTTTCGATCAAATCAATTGGATATTATGATTGGTATATGAACAATATTTCTAATTTTATATTTTTTATGATGTTTATTTCGTCGATTTGGAAGCAAAATTATTATATGTTATTTAATAGATTAGAATTGATTTATATATTTTTTAGAACAAAGAAAATGAGATTTGATTTTATGGTTATTTTTATATTTAATTATTTGTTTTTTTTGGTGAAGTAGAAATAATAACAATATAAGCGAAATTTATTAATTTACTTTTTTTCTATAAATAATTTAATTAAATGTAGAAATTTTTATAAAATATATTTAAATAAATACACATACACAAATATATATATATATATATATATATACATTTGAAAAGAATAATCCATGATCCCTAAATGATTCGACAAGTTCAAATCATTTTATTGTTGTTTAGCAAAATGTTATCCTCAAAGATTATTCACACTTTGAAAGATCATCTGATATTGACAATAATTATAAATCTTGTAGAAGTAGTAAGAAAAATGTTTTGCATTTACTGGGATTGTACAAGTATATTTTTATAAGCAGTTGCAAAGCAATGAAATTTTAAATGTTGCAAGATTAGACTATGAATGTGCTCCATTAGATAATAAGTCTGTTTTTGATTAAGGGGTTATACGCAGTTAGAAATTTCAAAAAATCGATTTTTTTTGCATTTTCGGAATGCACATATATTTGAGTATATTCTCTGAAAATTTGAAGTAAAACCGGTAAATATTTTCGGACATACACCTGAATTTGTAAGTAATTTTTAACTATGTGTAAACTACTTCCGAAACTTCAAACTCGTTTATCTCAAAACGGTGTTTTCATAGTCGGTGATCTCGATATCTCAGAAATGGCTGAACCGATCGGTCTCAAATTTTCACACAATCTTCTCAAATATATTCCTCAGGTATTGAACGAAGGAATAAGGTTTACACAAATTATTACTATTTTTTTAAACAATTTGGAGCGAAAATTTTAGTAAAAAACGAAAAATTTTTTTCAAGTAGACGCCATTTTGTCAAAAATGAAAATTTTTATTATTCCTTCGTTCAATACCTGCATTAATCTATCCTTTAAAAGAATTGACCATATTTTTTGATTTGAAATAATCCAAACCGCCGATATGGAGATCACCGCCAAGCGCCTTTTTTTGGAGGTCGTTCGGGACATCGTCTGCAGGAGCGGTGCACTTCAATATTTTTTTATGATCGACATGTTATTTTATTCTTGAAAGTAGGATCTATTCAAATAACCATAATTTGTAATTGCAAAATAAATACTGTTTCTAAAAAAAATTCCTAAAAAAACGTCGTTTTTGCGCCTCGCAAGTGCGTATAACCCCTAAAGAGTAGAGTTTTATTTCATTAAATTAATGCACGACTATATATTACAATTAAGACGTAGAGGAAATTGAAATATTTCTATTCAGATATTATTAAATATTCACTTTACTTATTTAATATTTCTCTAATGGACTATTATTTGTTGTTTCCTTTAACACTTTTTTAAAAGAAAAAAGTAACAATATCAGTAATATCAAAAAGGACCTGAACCAGTTATTTGTATTGAAACCTTAAAAATTCTTTAGAGGTGGTAATGAGAATTTGCCAGTATAATTAGAACAAAGAATCAGAAATAATGAAAATTAAATCATTGATTATAAATGAAAACAAGTGTAGAAATATATATATATATATATATATATATATATATATATATATATATATATATATATATATATTGATTTTTTCAAAAAACGGTATGAACTTTTAGATGGCTTATATATATACATATACACACATACATATTTGAACGTTTATAAAAGTCATGTATAGGAATTTGATTGATGTTTATTACACAATGCAATATTTGACCTCATTTCATTATTACGACTTCTACATTGTAATATAAAAATGATACAGAAGGTATTTTTCCCGTCTATCATAGATTTTTATAAATTATATTCAAACGAATACAGAAACTCGTATAAATGTTCCAATACAATTTCATTTTGAAACGAAACTCATTTTGTTTTCATTTTATGAATGTAAATATTTTCTCAATTTAATTTACACTGAATTCAGATATACAGGTCGAGACGCACCGTACCGTAATTAAACATTAAATGAAACCTTCTAGCAATAATCATTGACCTTAAGAATATATTCAGAAACTGTATAATTCTCTTGTTTCAATGTTAACTTTTCTAACAGCATATGTAAATGAAGGAGGTTGAATTATTAATTGGGAATAAACTTAATATAGTGAAATATACAGTATCATCAGTTCATCATTCTGCCATCTATTTTGTTTATAACGAATATACAATAGATTAATAAACACATACAAACATATATATATATATATATATATATATATATATATATATTTATATATATACCGCAACGATGAAGCTTATTCTAGATTGTTGATTTTCAGCTCGTTACGGTTTTCAGTCGACTGATTTTCAGCAATATGCTGTGATTTGGTATCTAAAGTTTCGACAAAACTTAGGATACACAAACCTAATTGAAATAAAACTTTTTATGTGCAGTGAATAGTGTAAGCAACGATTATCGAACTATAGAGTTAGCAAATTGAATAGTAACGCAAGCAGAAATATTGATTCTGTATTAATAATTAGCAAAAATACATAATATCGTTTTCTTTAAATTATTTTTTTAAATTTCATAAAATATAAGATTTAATTCTGTTAGATTTGATAAAGTAATTACTGGTATTTGATTGACTTAAAGTGTCATATTTTATGATCTATTTATATTACAGTTAGATTATAAAATATATTTGGACTAAATTAATTTAAATAGTGTTTAATGTGTTAATTAAATAAATAATGATGAAATTCTTTCAAAGGTATATTTTAACAAATCTGTTTCTACTTTGTAATGTAATTTTATATTTAAAAAAAATCCTTTTGAAGTGAAATTAAATTACAATGATAAAAAGGTAGTTCATTTATTTTAAAAATTTTTCATTAAACAAATATTTCAAATTCAAAAAATTAAAATTAAATTTTTTTTCAAAGAAACAATGGCGATTGCAGTGAACGATTATTACTGATTCATATATGTACATACACATACATATATAAATATATATGTATGTATGTATATGAATATAATTGAGTTCAATTTTGGTTTGGTGTAATTAACTTCAGTGTATGAACATAAAATATGGAATGAAACAGAGGAAATTGTTAGCTTAGGTTGAATGTAAAACTGACAACTTTAGCTCGTTAAAATAACTTCACGTTAACAATAAATGTGCTTCCTTGTATTTTTTCGGATGATACTAAATGTTTTTATTCTATAACGAACTATCCTTCTTTTGTGTATTGTGGTTTCTTAGAACTCTATGAAGAGACTTTATAAAGGATATACCATAACAAAAGCAATTATTTTTGAAACGTTTTATCATTTTCTTTGAACATTTTCTTGATATTTATTAAATAATTAATTATTTATATACAGTATTTTTGAGAATAAATGCAGACATACATTTTGATATTTTTATTGATTCATCAGACAATGAGTCGCTTTTGTATTGAATATAAATACTTTGTCAATATTTTTTGTGTAAATAAAATATAATTGAAAATGTATAAATGTAGAATATCACAAAATTTATCTCGACAAATATTTAAAAATATAACAGGATTGTAAAAAATAGTGTATGAGTATATTTTACTTGATTTTTGTATGTCATCATGAAGAGATATACTAATTAGCTAAAATCAACAATAATATATTGCATGAAAGAGAATGACTCTTGTGAATTTATAGTCAGTGAATTATGAAATGAAAATGATTATAAAATAATATAAGCAATTTAAAGTAAATTAAATGTAAATAGAAATAAACTGAATCAATAGTCTCTAGTATCATTAATTCATTAAAACTGTTGAATAAAACAGTAGTTAAATACAAATTTATGTTTCTGAACATACGAAATGTTAACACATTTAATATGACTAAAATAATTAGAAATTTTAATTACACCGAGTTCGGTAGGGTCTTTTAAAATATACCAATTTGGAAATAATGCGAACAAAACATTGTAGGTCAAACAAGAGTGGCACTTCACAACTAAGGTAACACTGTTTAGACATATGTATTTGAATAATTTAGTACTAATTTTAGCTCGAAGTTCATCATTCACATCTCCACACATATTATACGTAAGTACACCTAGGAGTATATAGAAGTATATTTGCTATGTATATTTGCTACTCTATGCTCTCAACATTCACTCTTTGTATAGCGTTGAATTTAACAATGTACCGTATAACGATGGTTTTCCGGTGCAACGAACCACAAACTACGGCGATTAAACAGTACATCTCCCTGCTTGATTATCGTCAGATGAAACAGCAAAACGTAAAACGTAACCGCTAGAATATAATAATGGATTTCTTCGCGGAAACGTCTTGTGTTATCCAAATGTCGTGAAGATTTAATATCCTTTACAATGTCACCCACATATTATAATTTAATTGTTCCTTTATTTGTTTCATACGTATTTGAGTGCTTAATTGTCGAAGTCATTGTTATATATATATATATATATATATATATATATATACACACACAGAGATAGACATATTTTAACAAGTCAAAATTTGAAACAATTTTGTTACAAAGAACAAATATCTGTTATAAATTTTTGTTCATATTAAAACAGAGTTCAGTTTATAATTGTTTGAAATATCCACAGATAATACTGTTTCTTGTCTTACTACAATGGATCACTCATCTCAACACCATAAAATTTTATAAAATTATACTCTCCCTTGCTCTCTACTTTAGTCGGTTACGCCCTTTGCTATTTTCTCTCGCTTCCCCTCGTGATACTTGCAATTGTGAATGATGTTTATTTTCAATTATTAAAATAATGACATTAATTTTGCAGTGGAATTATTTTATATATGTTTATAAAAAATTAATAAAGAAATGAAAAGATTAGATTTTATAATTTCACTTTCTGACGATGATAGAACGGCTATCAAAATTCCTATTAGAGAATAAAATGAATAATATCTCGTCAGATGTTTTATTAAAAAAATATTATTGATTTATTATCAAATCAAAATTCAATATTCTCTTCAATAAATTAAATACCGTTTCAATAACTTCCAAAAAATTTAATAATGCAAACAAACGGTTATGTGAAAAAGAATGTCTTTGTTTAATTCCTACATGAGACTATTCATTCGTCAATCAAACATTGAACATTTTTCTTTCGACGGATTTCCATGAAAATCGTCCAATATAAAAAACATAATCATGGAAACTTGATAACATTAGTAGTGACAGCTAAGTGGCACGTTTAATAATGTTTGGACACATGCCAGTCAGAACAATCAAGCATTATTTTTTATATACGTTTCGTTAACGATTTGATATGTCCGATTTATATTCATGTACTGTTTTTATTTAATTTTTTTCGTGGAAATATTTCTTCGATATAATGACAGTTAAAATCTGTCGACGTTATATAAAGAGATGGTTTTAAAATTTCGATATATTTTTTTACAAACGAATTATTGTATCATCTGTTTAGTGTGAATTATTTGAAATGAATGGCTTAGTAATTGATTTGTTTGCGTTTTGTGTATTAAATTGATAATAACGTGTATTTAATAATGACAATATATACGAGATTTATTCACATACAAAAGGTTTTTTAATACTGAAATAATATCAGTCGAATGAAATAATATTATGCTGAATGATTATTAACTATCATTTAAATAATAAAAAAACAAATTGTAAAATATCTGTTATAAGCAATGTAGTGTTCGTGTCTAAAGAAATGCAGATCTATAACTCAGTACGTCATATATATTTACAACTCACAGCGTCGGTTGCCATTGTGTCTACTTTAATGATATTCGATAAAGCTGCCAGTGGTGTATATGGTATGGTTTGCCACGCATGATGAGCTGTGTCAGGAATATCACTCAGTAACGATCTGCAACACGAATACGTCCCCGGGGTACGAACCCCAGATACGTAAGCTCGGATATGTTATATACGCTGTATTTGATTCTATCAAAAATTTAGTGAACATCACAGATTCCAGTACAGTTTCATTATAATCTTGAATTTTTCCGTAAAATTTTCTATCTATACGCATACACGTGTGGGTATGTTTGTATGTCGTGTTGTTTTTGCGTATGTGTATGTATCTGTGTTCTTCGAGCGTACATTTTTCTGGCGAATTTAATTTTATTTTCGTGGAATTTCATTTACATACCTTCGTAAATGATTACATTTTCGAAATAGAAATGCTTACTGTGATTCAATATTGATAACAAGAAAGGTATTTTTTTCATACTATGCATATATATATATATATATATATCCATATACATACATACATAAACACATATACACACATATGTATGTAAAAATATTCTGTTTATATTAAATTAAAATTGTTTATAAATGAAAGTTATAATGAAAAACATTTTTAGTTCATCTGTTAATCTCATTAAAATTTTTGTTATTTAACGTAAATGTTAAATAAAGGATATATTTAAAAATCGACGGTAAAAAATAATTTTAATTTTTTTTATGATTTTTGATTGTTAAATGAGCTATGGAAAATTTAATTATCTACATAACTAAATGTAGAAGAAATATATAATCGTGTATTTAATACATTAATTTACGTAATTTATACAAGTTAGGGGTGGTGAATTTTAATTCTAGATACATATATTCATATATATATGTGTGTGTGTGTGTGTATTTTAAATTAGGATATTTTTTTATATTTTAAAAGAAAAGTGTTTGATCAATGTATCCTACCTGTTCTCATTTATGCATTTATTATGAATTTTGAATACTAGAATAATTCAGTAGCTCCAAAAAACAAAGAATATTTTGAAAATAACATGTAAAATAGAAAAAAGAAATGGATTAGAAAAAAAACAGTTACTGATATTACTGTAAAATTGAACAATTTGAAATGAAAATGAGCTGGTTTTAAACAAGAAAAAGGTCCATTAATGGTTAAGGGAAGTTATTGATTGGAAACTTAGATATATAAAGAGAATTAGGAAGAGACATAGAGATAGATGGAACAAAGATATAAGGAAATTCGTCGGAATTGACTAGAAGAGAAAGGCATTGGATCAGTTGAAATGGGATTTTTTTAAGAGGCTTTCATTCATCACTAGATAAACAGAGACTGATAATGGCGATTATAATGTATTGTTGCTTTATTGAAAAACTGCATTATTTGTTTATATTGAGGACACTGAAGTTAATTTTGTGGGGTCATGAATTTATCAGTTTATTCTTAACAATATATAAAAATATTTTTTTCAATTTTAGTATTGTTATACATGATTTAAGGATAAACATTATAGTCATTAATAGTTATAAAAATTATATTTAAAATTTAAATATATATATAAAAATATTTTCCTATTTGTTATTAACAATCACGACTGAAATCATTAAACGCATGTTATATCGTCCTGAAAACGAATCATTACTTTTAATAGTTTTGTACATAAAAAATACTGTTTAGGAAAATCAATCACAGTATTAATGACTTATTTTATGACTTTTCTTCGTATAAACTATCTGTCAATTTCAATTTGAAGTTATAATGGACGTTATCCAACACATTCTATATATCATGTATGGTCGGATGCGTTCGAACGGATTATTTTGATTTATTACAATTCAAAGCTGCTTTCATGGCAACATATTGGAATGAAGAAAATAAATGATTGTGAGAAGTAAATTGCATGGTAGTACAAAAAAACGAATACAAACTTCGAATGCTATCTAATGGAATAGGTGTATTTTGTGTTAGTGAAACGTTTTTCGAAACGCTGCAATGATATTTATGTACATGTATTTACATAAAATGAATAGATTTTACATATTCGTGTATGTATATATATACATAGAAATATTTGTGTTTGATGATATTAATTGAAACTATATTAAAGCATTTTTTATAATTTTTGATAGTTTTATATTTTCACTCATTAATTTCTTTATATATATATATATATATATATATATATATATATATATATATATTCAGATACAAACATAAAGTTAGAATCACTTTGTGAAGATATTTTTTACACTTTTATTTTTAGAGGTCATTTTTTTTGTAACATGTATATATTTGTACTATTTTTCTCTTTAATACTCATTTATATCAATCAGAGATAAAGCTTGTAAACAGAACTGTATAAAATATTATAAAAAAAGATTTTACATAACTTCCATCTCAAAAATAAAATTCTAATCTGCGAATTTTTAAAAAAAAACTCAAAAAAATGTTCCTAGTTTAATTACGTTCTTTTTCTATAAGAGAAATTTCAGTAAAGATTTTTGAGAAGATACTCAACTGTAATATAATTTATTGTAGAGTTTCCTTTAATAATTGTTGATTAAAAAAAACATTATAATTTTTTAATCTTGTATAAATTATGCTTTGAACTAATATGTGTATATTATTTTAAGTGATTAAACAATAATAAATAGAATAGATTTAAATAATAGAAAGTATATTCGGTTATTTAAAAATAATTCATTTAAATACACTTCTCCTGTTATTAACAACTAATGAGATTTAATGAACATTCAATGTTGTTTATTTGACTGGAATTGGACCAGTTTGTAAAATAGATACAACATTGACAAAGGAAATGTATGATAATATGTCTAAAAATATATTATTATTACAGATTGATGAAAATTACATGTGATTTATAACAGAACAAAAGCCTAAAGCATAATACAAATTAATGAAAAAAGCATAATGCAAAAATTGATATTATTGAATAATTTTCATTAAATCAGGAGCTTAACCTGATAAAATATTTTCAGGAAGATGTACATAATGTATTTATTGAAATATTTCAAATTTTCATAAACTTATTTAATATATATACTTGAAGCTACACTTGTAAAGTAATGTATAATTAATGAAAATTACATGCAGACAAATAATAGCAAGTAAAGGATTTCTAATAAAATATAAATATAATAAATACATTTATAACGAATTAAAGGACTTTCTTAAAGTAAGAGAAAACGATTTTATACCAATTGTAGTTTTATCATTGATTTACACTTAGATTCAGAAATCAAAAAATAATAAATAATTTTCTAGTTAATAAATATTCTAAATAATTGATAGAAATGTCTATCGATTAATATTTTTAATAGATTTCAGTGTATTTTAAATAACTAATTTTACTTGAGTGATTATAATTATATTCTCTTTCTCTCTCTCTCTCTCTCTCTATATATATATATATATATATATATATATTTATTTGTATGTATTAAGAATACAAACACGTTTCAGAATTAAATACAAAAAAAATGTTCAGAAAACATTCTATTGCGAATTGAATAAGTACATTTAACTTTAGTCTCTTGTGGTATACAACAAATGTTCCGAAATGACTCTGTCGATCGTTTCTTGAATTGCACGTCAACAAATTCAAACTCTTTAGTCTTCAGAGAATATTATAACAAGCACTGACTTGAAACTTTCCTGACATGAAGTGACTGATGTAAAATCTCTAAAACAGTCGTCGATACCGTCCCTAAGGTGCTCTCAATTTACGTGTAACAAGGGTCATCTTTTAACAAACGCTCAACAAGTGACATGTTGTCTTTACGTATCTTTGTGGTTTACTATACACTCCAGTATAAATCTTTAATCGATTTCTCTTTTTTTTAAAAAAAAAAGAACTAGACAGTATCTTAGAATGGATTTATTTGAACAAATTTCGATTTTTTTAACCGTTTTTAAATCTATATAGAATATGTTCTTGAATAAAACGAAAAATCTTCAAGTAAAACATTAGGTACTCAATATTTAATGATAGTACTTTAAATACATTTTATAAGAAAATTGTATTTTAATTACTTTTCATACAGCTCATTTTCATTAATCAATAAAATTTCAGTATACGTTTTTCTATAATTTTATGAAAAAAGCTCGTTACTTAAAAAAGTTTTTTATTGATGAATACGAATAATATATATATATATATATATATATATATATATATATATATATATATATATATGATTTATGGCTAAAGCAAACAGAAAAACATAATAAACTATCGATAATATAAATGTACGAAATTTGACAATACGTATCTATATGTGATTCACTTGACAAATGATTTATCATGACTGATTGATAATTGGCTTACCGAATGGTTCAACAATCAATTTAATGTCGTATGGTTTTATTTATAATGTAATTTCATATTGGATGAAACACAATCATTTTTATAATAACAACAGTAACAATAATTAATTGACATGAAGTAAAGATTAAATTTTATTAATTAATTATATTTACAAGATAATTGTTTTAAATGTTCAATTAATAATAAGGAAAATGTGTGTTGAATAATTTTTAATATTTTCCTTTTTTAATATGAAATCAGGTACATAAATCAAATTTATTAAATATTTTTAACTATTGTGATATTCAATTGATGTGATTATTAGTAAAGCTGAATCAAAACGTAGATTACTTGTGCACTATATACAAAATTTTAGAAAATGTTTAATATCTAGAACTAAATTTTGTAAACTAATCACACTCACTATTTAAAATTTTTAAATTAAATTGTATAAATTACTCTATTAGTTTTACATACAGTATAAATTATTATTTTATAAGAATTAAAATTTTATTCAAAATATATAAACTAATTGATTGAAATAAAAATTATTTTAATTTTTTAAATATTTTTTTAAAAATGTAGAAATGTAAATCATTTTCTATACACAATATTATTTTACAATAATATCTTAATTTTGAAATATATATATATATATATATATATATATATATATACGAGGGCTGTTTGATAAGTTCGTGTAAAAATAAAAACTGCTTCATTTTTTTGAATAAATCGTTTTTATTTTTCAACATAGTCTCCTTTTAGGCTTATAAACTTCATCCAACGCTGCTCTAGTTTGTTGATCCCTTCCGAATAATAGGATTTGTCCAAGTCTGTAAAATAGTCATTCGTTCCTGCAATCACCTCCTCGTTCGAATAAAATCTTTTTCCCGCGAGCCATTTCTTCATATTAGGGAACAAATAATAGTCCGATGGAGCCAAGTCTGGAGAATAGGGGGATGTGAAACGATTTGGAACCCTATTTCCATTAGTTTTGCGGCCACAACTGCTGAGGTGTGAGCTGGTGCGTTGTCGTGATGAAAGAGGACTTTTTTGTGGGCTAATCGGGGACGTTTTTCTTGTAACTCGGTTTTCAAACGATCCAATAACAATGAATAATATGCATCAGTAATGGTTTTACCCTTTTCCAAATAGTCGATAAAGATTATTCCTTGCGAATCCCAAAAGACAGTCGTCATAACCTTCCCGGCCGAAGGAATTGTCTTCGCCTTTTTCGAAGCAGATTCCCCCTTGATAACCCATTGTTTAGACTGCTCTTTGGTCTCAGGAGTGTAGTGATGTATCCATGTTTCATCTACAGTGATGAAACGACGCTTAAAGTCCTGCGGATTTCGCTGAAACAGCTGCAAACCGTTCTTGCAACACTTCACATGACCTCGTTTTTGGTCGATCGTGAGCAATCGCGGCACCCACCTGGCGGATAGCTTTTTCATGTCCAAATGTTGGTGCAAAATATTATGTACTCGTTCACACGAGATGCCTACAGCACTAGTAATCTCACGCACTTTCACTCTTCTGTCATCTATCACCATATCATGGATTTCATCAATGATTTCTGGAGTGGTGACCTCAACAGGGCGTCCAGAACGTTCAGCGTCTCTTGTGCTCATATGGCCACTCCGAAAATTTTGAAACCACTTATAAACCGCACTAATCGAAGGTGCAGAGTCACCATAATGTTTATCAAGCCTCTGTTTAGTCTCCTGAAGCGTTTTTCCTTCAATGAAGTAGTGTTTAATCAACACGCGAAATTCTTTTTCGTCCATTATTTGACAATCACTCGATTTCCTTGATTCCAACGATTGTCAAACACAAAGGATTAGACCGATATGGCTGAAACTTGATGTGTGTTCTTCCAAGAGGTGCTACTAATTAAAAATAACCTCGATATGCACCAGTGGTGCCATCTTTCGGAAATTACACGGACTTATCAAACGGCCCTATATATACACATATATATATATATATATATATATATATTTATAATTTTTTTAATAATTCAAATGTAATTAAATAATTAAATTGTTTTAAATAAGAATTAAAATCAAAATCAATTTATTAAATTAAAAAAATATATAACGGTAATATTTATTGATTTATCAAAAGGATTATTTTCAAAATTTTGTTTTTCTGGAAAATATTCATATTTTTATTTTATAAAATATTAAAATACTAAAATAAGTTATTTATCCTGGGTATACGTGCATGTATATATATATATATATATATATATATATATATATGTGTACATAGATAAGAATAAAGCATATCTGCTGCATACATCATTCATTCAAAACGTGTTATATAAACGCGACAAAAGCTCACTTCACAAAAAAAGTATAAACTCGACGCGTAACGTGATCCGATCTTCCAAAAACACCGGTTATAAATAAATTCAACGCTCTCCGCCACGGTCCTGGAAACATTGTCTCCTCGACAAGACCATTCATCTTGTGGACGACGAGGTGTCACAAGTCTCAACATGTTATGCACCGAGTCGAATACATATTCCCGTAGACATTCGCACGTACAAGCACAGTGTACAGGTATGAAAAAATATATTGTAGATAAACAATACGAAGTCAGTTCGAATAAAATTTAAATGTAAATATATTTATATCGTTTTTTTTTTGTTACTTTGATATTATTTCATTTTGAATTTATACTTCGGTTCATTATTTGTTTTTAGTTTTTATCGCTTTCATCAGCTATAAAACAATTTATTAAAACGTTTAACTATATTCAAAATTAATTTAAAACGTTTCACATAAGATAAGCTAAAATAATAATAAATGTTACTCTAACGAGAAAATGTCTAGACTACTGTATTAATATTTATAACTGAAATTACTATACCAGATAATAAATTCTTTCGAAAAACGACATGTTATTAGAGAAAATAAAAATATTACGTTCTCCTTGTCGGTATTTAAACGATGAAAACTCAAGAGTGACGTTAAAATATAGTTTTATTACGTATTACGTTCTCTTTGTGTCTGTACATTTTTGAGATTACAATTTTAAGTTCTCTTTAGCGTTATTCGTCGACAACATGATGGATTAGAAAATAAAGTCATGTAAAGCTGTGTAAAACTGATCCTTACTTCAGATTAATAACATTATTTTTGTGTAGGAGGTACCATTCGTAATATAAATCAGCATATATACTCAAATAACATATAACTTCTAGTAACAAAAAAATCTATATATATTTATATTTTTTGAAATAAAAAAATACAATATTATATTTTATTAATTTATTTCGATTTTATTGAATTTTTAATAACTTTAATTAACATTTTGGTGTGTTGTTTATTTCCTTTTATACATGTTTAATTTTGTATAATATTTGTACATTTATGTTAGTACACTTGTATTATTTTTATTCAGTTATAATTTGAAATTAATAATATATTTTAATAGTTCTTCAAAAATCTGTTCGGAGAATTGTATTTTATAATTTAATTAGTTTATTATTAAAATGTACAAAAAAAGTGATATATACTGTTTTTCTCTATGAAAAAACAAATAGATATTTAATGAAACTTTATTAATAATTTTCAATATTATTTATGACTTTTCATCTATTCATTAAATTATTAATCACTTTTATTTAAAAAATCTCGTTTTATTATCAAAACACTTCTCTAATATCTTACGTTACTTAGTTCTCTTATTAATTGTTTTCTGTTTAAGAAATTTTACAAAGATCTGAATATGGAAATGAATCACCACACCTCTTTAATCTTTTTTAAATTTTTAAAGGTACATGACGATGGTTGTTATATAGTGGAATGAAACTTCATTTTTATTCGTTAAATTTGAATAATTTCTTTAATTACAATGTTCAATTGTAATTGTTTTAAACTCATTGCAGTATATTTCTATATTGCATTAAAAACATTACACACTCTTTTGTTGATAAATGGGGAATTTGGAGGTAGAAGAAGCTGATTGACATAAAATCGTTTCTTTGTGATTTATTGTATGTTATTCTCATCCAAATATTATTTCATACGATGAGAAAGCAGTAATAAAGACATTCTAACTTAATCTGTTAATGAAAACTGTTCGGTATTTAATTATAGAATGAAATTTATCTTTCAACTACGTATTTTCAAGAAAACACAATTTCTTGTTAAAGAAATGTATGTATCCAAAGAAATTGGATTTTTTATTATTTTTGACCTTTTGTACTAGAATATCTATTCAATACCCAAGGGTAATCAAACATAAAGTGTTTTATGCAGTGTCTGGTTTGGTTTTTTAGTTGATTATTTTGTGATAGACATATGAATAAAAAATATTAAAATAGACTAAAGACAAATCAGTTATATTTTTATGTATGGTCTTCTGTATTAAATTCAATTTTTTTTTTGAGATGTAATTAAAATAATAAATTTATTTCTATTAACACGAAATCGAAATATTTTCCATATGTTAAAAAATTTATTCATAATCTGAAATATTAAATTTTGTAATATTTGAAATTATTATTAATAAATAAAATATTTATATTTTCAATCAAGTATTTTGTACATATATGTAAGTAAAGTGTATGTTAATGTATAATATGATATATCAAATGGAGTAAAGAAAGTATATTGAAAATAACTGTCAGTATTCAGAGAGATACGACATCTGAAATGTCTGCTTTTATATTGTATAAAGTTATATGATGATAACAAATATATTTCTATAAAAGCTCTGATTTGCTACAGTGTATCGTTGTGTTTATTATATTTGTTGTCTGTACATAACTAGTATCTTCTATAAATAACTATTTCATTATTAAATGTTTTCTAACATACAGTCGAACAAAATAAGAAAATTCTTTAAATATAAACATGTTTAGATTCATTTCAATATGCAGAAATATGTACATTCATAAATATCATACATTTTTCACTTGTGAATATTTATATATTTGTATGAAATAGAGATAAGGAAACATCTCTCGTGATCTGGAATTCATTTTACATAATAATAATAAAAAACCTAAATGTCCGATTTATATGGTACTGAATTTATATTACATTTTCTGTAAAGATAAATTTCCGATTACGTACATTTTTCATGTAAGATAAGCCCGTCAAATTATATTTATTCTAATATACGAGCCGTATCTGAACACAGAATAATGTCACCTGTTATCTCGTTTCAATTTCGGTATATAATTCACATCGTTTGCATAATTTCGTCGGAAAAGAGCGGACAGACATACCGAAACGTTTTCCGTACTAGGGAAGAATATGTTGAAGAAGAAGTAAAAAGAAGAAGCGTCGCAGGAATTCGCGAATGTAATGTGGCGGCCTTTGCCTCTAGTCACATGATTGATGAAGTCGTTGACAGATATATTGAAATATTAGAAGAGCGTAGAACACGAGTTATGCGTG
>CP092096.1:16647500-16787500 GCA_029203775.1 Neoneuromus ignobilis | reverse complement strand
CATGTTTCAGTAGTAAAATACAAATGACGTGTTTTTACGAATTAAAATGTCATTAAACGTAACGATAATTAAATTTTTCATGCTTTCAGTATAATGATATTTCTGTAATATGTTGATCGTGCAACATCAGGTGTAAAGATAAAAATACTGTTAATTTATAAGGGAACTTACCTTTCGTGTTTAATTTAATTAAACGTTTTTATATAAAATGTTTAGTATATGTTTTTAATTATTGAACAGTATTTTCAATTAGTTTTCAAGGTAACAAAACAATATATATAAATAATAAATTATACATTAATTTTATACATAAAATAACTAAAGAGTAATGTATTAAATGTCGATAAGAGTGCGTACAACGCAATTCTTCGTTTAAATCCTAATATAAATGAATACATAATTAAGGTTTTGTGAATTTCATTTAAATTGAATTTTTAATTTAGATGCAGCAGTACTCGTAAAATTAGACACGTAGCGGCAACACTTGAAGCTAATTAAATACAAATCGGTTTAAAACTGAGTCCATACAACCCCAGTCAGCTTTGTATGTATATTTCTGTGAGCTGCTTTTACCGTCATTTGAAATTTATTCAGACTAATTACCACTTAAAAATCCTATTGAAGAAAAATGAAAACATATGTACGTTTTTAAAATTTACTGTGCATTTTCTAACGTATTTATATTTTTGTATGATTTTATTAATTAATAAAATCATTTTTTATTATTATAATATACAAAATTTTATAGATATTACTTTTTGATTTATGATATATAGATAATTGTGAATAATCAATAAAATTTTTCATTGTAAAATCTATTATCATAAGTAATATCTTTATTATATACTTAAATCTAAAATATTTTCCCCAGAGGTCTACATTTTCAATATCATACAATATAACTCGTTCTCAACATCAATTTTTGTACGACATTCCGTTCGTTACGACTGCAATAAATCAACTCCAGTAGAAATTACTCGAAGAACAACACGATTCGCCGCGTTTAACAGCTGCATCCGGGATTCCATCACAATAATAAATCCATTTGGGAACAGCTCGCGCCTTCCCCGTCGATGTTTAACCACTCTGTTTCTGATTCAGTCAGTGGTTTATGTGTATCGAACATACGACCACAATGGACGAAAAGCGCATCGCTGATCCTTGATTAGGGTTCGTGTAATTGAACTACGTCTGTTCCCGAATAGACCTTATCCCTACCAATATATGTTATATACATTCAACCTAGATCAACGTACAAACGTACTGTAATTATCGACACAGATGAAATAGGTTTTATGTAAATGTGAGCTTCGAAGTCATTTGGAATATTCGACCTTTTCGGATTTATCGACCTTTAATGGGAGAAATGGAATATTAATAGTCATTTATAAATCTTACTAATATTTAGGATTATATTAATTGTCATTTATATAAGCATTCATGGTCTTTGTACGTACATACATATGCCCATATACGCACACTCACACACACACACACATACATATATATATATTAAAATAATTACTTATACTATATAACATTAAACGTTATTTACAAAGTTTGTTCCTTTTTATTGTTATTCGACAAAATTGTTTTGTATTACTAATACAAATATAGCAAAGAGTAGTTATTTCAATCAATGACATAACAGTGAAGGCAATTTTGGTACATTTTAATTTTTTGTGTTAGTATATTTTATAAAGAATTCTTCAAAATTGAAAATAAGTAATAATAAATTGTAATTCCGTTATATAATGTAGAAATTTAAGAAAAGAAACAATGTAGAAACTGTTACGAAAAACTCATATGAAGTGTATGTCAAAGATGGCATATCTGAAAGAATCTACATAAAGTAGTTCGAAAAATTTCTTCTAAGAAATTTTAATCTTGAATTGACTCACTTTGGAAGTTCGTCTGATGTCACTGATGAAATAATTCGCAAAAAAGTTCAAGAAAAATCTACGTAAAACATTTATTGAACTTATATTTCAAATATTGAAATCAACAATACACAACCACTTGTATAAAATGAGTATAATGAACTGGTATGATGTATGGAATGAATAAGAGTTGAAATACTTCTGAGAGAAAGATAAAAGATACTGCATTTAATTGGACAATCTGAAAGTAATAATTCACGAAAAACACCCTTCCTTGGTGTTTCATCAAGATAATGCACGACTACATGTTGCAATTAACACGTAGCGGAAATGAAAGGACTTCAATTGGAATATCATCAATCATCGAACTTTTACCTGATATTACGTCATCAGACGACTATTTGTTTCGTTCCCTTCGACGTTCTTTTCAAGAGGGGAAAATGAACAATATCAGTAATATTAACAAACACCTGAACCAATTCCTTACATTAAACCATGAAAAATTCTTAAGAGATAAATTTAAAAAAGTCCAGAACGATGGGAAGAAGTAATTAAAAATATAAAAAGGTGCCAAATGTGTTGTTTTTTCAAAAATAGTATAAAATTTTGGATGATATTTATTTATCTCTTTTACAAATTTTTTTACCCAAAATTTGAAATTTAAAAAATGTTTTATTAACATCAAACACTTTTAAATTATTTAAAAAATATTCATTAAATATATTTCTATACAAAAATCTCAACTACCCGAGTATATAAAATAGGTGGAAGATTATTTTTTGTCAAATAATAAAACTGTGTAATTAATTTAAAAAATTCGATATGTCAGCTAAATGAATTTTACTAATGCATAGGAGTTATATATTTCAAGAGTTAGAAAAGAATTTGTATTGAAATGGTAAATGAATGGATTTAAACTTTTATTATGTTTACGAAATTTTCTTCAACTTGTTTCAAAAACATTCATTTAAAATTAATTAAAAATTTAATGAATATCTAATAAAAAAAAGTTATATTTATGACATAAAAATATTAAATTGTAATTACATTTTGGTTATAGAATGTAATAAAAAATGAAATATTTTTAAAAAAATATTATTTTTTATATGAAGTAATCACATTTCAGTTTATTTATTAGGATAAAGAAATAAGATTTTTTTTCTGTTTACGATTAACATTTTTAATAACTCTGATATATATATAATTATTTTTAACAATATTTGATTGTTGAAAAATATTACAGCTTCATTCAATTCACTGTAATTAATATATTTCTACATGAAATACAAATAAAAAACAATCTTTTAAAATTGAACATAAAAAGCAATTAGGATTTTACGAGCTGGACTTCACGATGGGATAGTAAATTTATTGTGCACACGAATACATCCATCGCTTGTGCTTTTTTCTATTATTAGAAGTATTTTATTAAACGTCAAATGCTGTTAAAGATATTAAGACCAAAAGATACTTCGTTATTTTTTTATGTTCTCTCATAAATTGAAAAACGTAGTAAATTGGTTCCGTGCGTTCATTTTGATTTTATATCAATTTCAATACATGTGTGTAATTTTAGTAAAGTAATATTCTTCTATAGATACTTTTAACTTTTATATACATAAACTAAGTAAAAAATTAAATTATATCATAAATTATTTTATAAGAATTATTTTCGTATAGAAAAATTAAACTTCTCCAAAAAATCATATAAGGGAATTTGGTGATTATTTAGGGATTATTCGTAAATATTAAAATGTTAAATAATAATAAATATATTTTATTAGTTTTTCAAATTATCTTGTGATTTTAAAAAAAATTGTCCATGCATTTGTGGAACAAATATTAAAATGAACCGAACAATGAATTGAGTAATAAACGTGGAAATATCAAAAATAATAAATTGAAGTATTGTTTAATATACTGTAAAGCGATCTAAAAAAGTAAATTTAATTATAAACAAAAAATGGAGCTTTGGTAATAATTTGAGTGCAGATGGTAAACGTACAATTATCACGAGAGATAAAACAGATCCTAAGAAGTTTGTTTCTTAATTACAAAAATTTCTTTTCATATTAGAAAATATATTTGTAAGGACGTGATTTAACTGTCAAACTATAGAAAAAGATAAATAATTAAAACGTGAATATATATATATATATATATATATATATATATACACGTACACATTCTGGAAAAAGCCTTCATTAATTGAATAATGAGAGGATGATGAGTTTCTAGTTTTTATTATTATTATTTTAAAATGCTATTTTGTTATTTAATTATTTTTTTAAAAAAAAAATACCAACCACATTTAAATTTCTGATTATAATAATTTAAAAAATTCTACTGTATGATTTTTAAGTAACACTCGTTGTATATAATGGAATTTTGTATTTTCTTAGATTATATCATTCTGCGATCGTAGTTCAAATACAAAATTATGTTGAAAAGGTCTGATCTCATGAATATATTTGGAAAATCTTATAAAACAGAATATATTTTAATAATATTATGGATTGAGAATATATTTTTCTGTCAGTACACGAAAAAAATTCTTTGATTTTTTATAATATATAGGAAAAATTTCAAATTAATATTTATATAAAATTTAGTTTCATTATTATTTTATATTATGTGATAATAATTGATTTTAGGAAAATAAATATTAATGAACTGTTACAAATAACATAGTATATAAATAATATCAATTTAGATTTTTTTTAAAAAAAAAGAATCTATCGTTATTTTTTTTAATATTTAAACAAAGTATTTAAAAATAATATTTTATCAGTTCTATAAATGAAATTTAATTGAATGTTAAATAATTTATAAAAATAACTTTCAGAATTCCAAATAAATAACAAAAATCATTTATATATGCTAGTGGATATAAATAAAAAAATGGTGATAATATTAAGACGGTATTACCGAATGTAGAGACACTTGAAAACAGAAGATGAGTTTTATGTATGTACTGTGTAAATCGATATTGGAAGACATTGATGGGATGGGATTAATTTGATGCTTAACGACGCTTGACAATTTTACTCCATCATTCTTAACAGCGTAGAAAAGAGAAAAGAAAATGGTTTTAATAATCTTGATTGTTAGATTATTATTCGACTGAATGAGCATAAGTAGTGATGTTTTGTTTTCGTTGTAGTACTAATGGTAGTACTAAAATTGTCACCAGGTACATTATGATGGTTCTTGTTATTAATCTTTATTCGCCATTTTGACAAATATTATCTTGTAGGATTTACGTCTTGTGTTCAGAACACTAGTAGACTTTATTACTTTATTTGTTTCGATATTCAATTTAGAATAATGAAATCTGTAAATTATACTTTTATTAATAATTTATCATTTTTACTTGTAAAAGTGTTTATTCAAACGATACTCTGTTTGAAATTTCTTTATTTATGCACCATTTTGATTTATATTACACAAATAAATCATATTAATATATCTTAGCTTTCTAATTCGATCAATAAAATCTTCATTCAGTTAACTGAACAGAGTGTTCATATAAATTTTACATTTTATATTACGATAATAAACAAGACAAGAATTCTGGATGAAAAATTACATTAAAGACATATTTTAGTTGATATTGTATTTTCTCGTACTAAATAAGTAACTTTTTGAAAAAGAAAATTACTTTTTGGCAAGAATTCAAGTTGTTCTTAACTTTGAAACATTTATTGACCATTAAATACGAACCAACTAATGTGTTTAATTGTCATTGTTCAAAAAGTTAAGATAATAATTTTCTGGTTTGTTTCAAATGTTATTTATAATAAAAATTAATAAATAATAAATTCTATCAGGATAATAGATTTATGTAAAGATTATAAATTTTCTTAAATATTGTTTATAATAATTGTATGTTATTTATTTATATATATGTATTGATTTAATTTTCATTTGTCAACATATATATTTATTCCACAGATAAATATATTTCAAACATTTGTAATAATATTGTTATCACATATAACATATTTACTTCTAATAAAAATAGATAATGATGTAGTTTTGGTGTTCTATTTATTATAAATAAACACTGAATATGATAGGATAAATTGCATACACAAAATGGATAATGACAAACAAGGTCTATCATAAATGCATTTGCTTAGTAGGTTCAAACTAAATCTGTCGTTTATACGAGTTGATGCCAGTATTTGATAAGTTACATGAACTGACGTGCATACAAGTTAAATTTTCAAAGTTGTATCCATATTATCTATGATGGTATTATGTATGAGCTAGTGTAATTAAATGCATAATTGCTTCGAGATCCGAGATTTCCACTACATCGCACGATAAACTGCACGAATATAACATTCTCATTTTGCTCGTTGGTTCCAATATTTGACAGCTGAAAATGTTGAAACAATGCACGTGGATATTATATTCGCGACTGAATAATAAACAATGTTATGATGTTCATTTAAACAAAATGTTCCCTGCTGACAAAAATATTAAATTACGTTTATTTCATTGTGACACGTTTTCATAATTTAATATACTTGCTGATTACAAAAATAACAAATAACGTTGTTATTTTTATATAAAAAAACTCAATATCTTTTGTAAACATGTTATTCTCAATTTAGTTGATAAATATCTCATTTTCCTTATATATATATTTTCTAATTAATTAATAATCTTTTAAATTGATATTTGTACATAAAACGTTATATTTTTTTAATAATTAAAAAATGTACACAATAATTTTGCAAGTGTCTCCTAAAAACATGCAACCAAAATTCCAACTTAACAATGTAATGTGACTACACTTATGTTATTTTGCTTGATTACTAAATAATAGGCTTTGTGTGTGATATCGTGCGATTTCATACAATTTTCAATATAATTAATTTATTCATGCTGATTAACAATGTGTGGTAAAATAATAATGATTTATATTAATAAATATTATGTAATTTAATAATTATTAAATAATAAAATTAAATTTATTTGCTTAATATACGTTTATTAAATTATATATTTTGTTTAATTTTTTAAGTATTATTTTTTAATTTTATTATTATAAAATTAAACTAATTTTATTGTTTTTTTAAAAAAAATATTGCTGTGATAAAAATTGTTTTGAGATAATGTTTATAAATAGTAACAGCTAAAATAGATAAATAATTAAATTTCTTTATTATACACTTATTTTTAAATCATTATTTATAGAAATTACCATTGTTAATAGATATTTTTAGTATATATATATATATATATATATATATATATATATATATATATATATATATATATATATGTATATATGTTTATATAAATAAATATATCCATACACATGTATATTATTTCATTTTTCTTACATCGAATTCCATATTAATGCTTTTAAGGTGCTATAAATGATAGCAAAGGGATATTTTTGTACGATATTATCTATTTTCTTGAATAATTCATGTATATTCTCGTGGGAATGTATGTATATATTAAATTGAAACATTTTTCGTACTGTTCAGTTTTTGTATTCGTTGAAAAAGGTAGCTATGTAGTTTTTATTCAAAACGTTTCTGTATTTTTTTATCAATATATTTGGTCTAAATAGGTTAATAGATTACATTTTAGGAAAATTACATTTTTATAAAAAAAACTACAAAATATTTATATATTATTGTTTAATGGATACATATATTGAGTTTAAAAATATAATATATTATAAACTAAAAATGATACAAAATATATTCAACATGAATAATATAAACGTTCGCTAAATTTTCAAATTTAAGGAATTGATTCAATAGTACATTTTATGAAATTCTTTTCGATTCCAACCATCTTGGAAATAGTTAAATCGAAAATACTGGTCATACATCTCATCATAGTGATTCTTAGTTTCCAGATAACTTCTTTAACTTCTTTAAGATTGCTTTTTAGTTCGGAAGGAATTCCAAGCAAAGCTCCTTTAGCGTTATCAATAACTTCGTTAACGCATTTAATTGGATTCCAAGTCTTCAAACATTTATTCAGATCTTCTTGAATATGTGCTACTGTATCTACAGCGTTAGTAATAATATCGATCGATTCTTGTAAAATCGCTTCCAATTCTCTAACTGGTTCTGTAACACAATATGTAAGTTCATTTACAACATAGTTTGGAACTCCAAGAACTTCTTTTAGAGCTGTTTTGCCGCATTTTGTTATATCAATTCCAGCGGTTATAGCTTCTTGGATAGTTTTTTTGACATATTTTTCAATTCTGGCGATTTCGTTAAGGACAGCTTTTTCTATATGTTTTAATTCTTGTAAAACGTCACGTTTGATGTGGAATCCACGAGTAATAACGTCTGTTTGGTAGAAATGGCTGATGAGGTCGACAGTTTTACTCAAATGGGTAATCGTGTCCTGAGCTACTTTTTCTAATAGTTCAGTTTTTGGATTTGATTCGACAGTGCGAGCATCAAAACCCTAAAATTGGAATAAGAAAATTATTAGAATTAAATTTAAAGTTTCAAACGAAATTAAATTTGATAAATTCATTTCTTTAATATTGTGAGTAATTTAAAAGTTCAACATTGTAAAAGAAAATAATGTTGATGACTTCAAGCTCATATAAAAATGAAAAAAAATCTTATAAAAAATATAAATATTATTTAATTTGGTATGAAGAAAGTAATTTTCCTTTGCTTAAGTTTTTATATCAAAAATAGTACAAATAAAAAAAATATATAAAGAAACCAAAAATGTCATATATATATGTGTGTGTGTGTGTATGTAAAGAATTTAAGTTTAGTAGACAAAATAAATTTAATCTAATTGAATTTCTAAATATAAAAAAATATATATTTAATTTAATAACTTATTATTGTTTATTTTTATATATAGTTTAATGAAAATAATTTTATTATATATTAAATTATTAATAATTTAGAATAAATTAAGAACAATACATACCTGAATGCAAAGTACACTCAAAGCAACGAGTACAAAAAATTTTGTTTGCATTTTTGCTAATGTTACATTCAAATAATTGAAATATAAATTCACAATGTGATGATTGAAAACAAATCTGCCCTATTTATATTAAAACGACATTTATGTTTTAAAAATAGTTCCATTTTTCGTATTATATTATTCTTATTTATCATCTCTTATCTCTGTAAATATTGTAAAACATTTAAAAAATTACATTGTTTCTTTATCATAATACACAATTGAACCATATTGTGGCTTATTGAATTAAATCTTAAAACAAACGTTTGAGAAAATCATTCGATATTAATTATTCTTATTTTAATGTGATTTTTTAAGATACATGTACAGATATTGTATATCAATTATGGATGTAATTTCATGATTGACGTTCTTTATTGACGTCAATTATTTATAATAGAAATTCAGTACTACAGTTACTAACTTATTAATTAAGTAATTATTTTTTGTCATGATTTGAATTTTTATGCAAAAAAATATAATTCAATTATCGTTCAATATAAATTTCAATTTAACTATTTTTAAAAAAATTATGTTACTCTTTCTGTTGTGTCTTATTACAATTTTAAGAGAGAGTAAAAATAGTGTCTATTTCACTTTTATATATTTTTTAAAGCGTTTAATATTTTTATTAAGTCTATTTTTAATATATTCGAGGAATATAATTTATTTATGAGAGAATGTTCATAAATGATTGTATTTTTTGAATAATAAATTATTATTTATAACAATAAAATTATAATTATTTTTATAAAATATAAATTAAAATCTATTCCGAAAATACCTATTAAAATATTTGTAAATATTTAAATAATATTCCATCCATCTATAATCTTTTGTATTAGATTAAAAGTTAGTTAACAAATCAGAAATATATTCAATAATAGTTAGAGAACAAACGTTTGAATTTATTATGGATTTCTTTGGATTACAAACTTTAGTTAAAGTCAAAGTTTATGCCTTTTAGAAAACATCATAAGAACATTGAAACTTTAAAAACGTTTCTACATATATCACACAACAAGAAAATTTCGTTATAGTTTTTGTTTGTTTCAGTGAAAAATTGACTGAATAAAAAAATTCATTTAAACAAATGTAATAATTTTTTTCAAAACGTGTCTAATTTTATATTTTCAATTTTCTTTAAAAATATGCTTATTTAAATGTGAGTGTGAATTGGAAATTAAATAACATATTGTATGTATTTTAATTTCATTAAGAATATACAATATCTCTTTAAAATATTTTGTTCTGGGAAAAATGAAATTTAAAATATAAATTTTATATATATATATATATATATATATATATATATGTATATGTATGTATGTATGTAAGTATGTATGTATGTATGTATGTATGTATGTATGTATATAATTATATGTATGTATGTATGTATATATACTATTTATACGTTGATGTATTTATGTTTAATTAACTTTTATTATGTATAGCAGAAACGTGTATACTAAATGAATATTATTCCTGGAAAATTTAGGGTTGATGTACCATTTTTGTATATTTACTTTATATTTTACGTTAAAAATTAGTTACTTATAATTATTAACGAAAAACATATAAATATTTGAAATATACGAATTAAAATTAAATTTAAAATATGAAATATTTAAATGTTTAATTAACTTTTATTATTACATATAGACATAGCAGAAACGTAATGATGAAATAATACTAAATGAATATTATTCCTGGAAAATTTAGGGTTGATGTACCATTTTTGTATATTTACTTTATATTTTACGTATAACAAATTTTAGATTTAATTATAACAACAAATTATAGGAAAAACAATTATAAATTTACTAGTATGAAATATTTTTTACGGTTTGTCCAGGTGGTACGAACTCTTTGTAATTATTTCAAAATTTATACTTGCTCATTCTCGTCTTCATATACAAATGTGTGTATATATATATATATATATATATATATATATATATATATATATATATATATATATATATACTACTCGTATATAAAACACTACATATATATATATATATATATATATATATATACGGTGGCGGAGTTACAGGTTCGCAGTGTTATATATATATATATACATATATATATATATATATATATATATATATATATATATATATGTGTGTGTGTGTGTGTGTGTGTGTGTGTGTGTACCATCATCATACAAGCTTATATCAGCCCACTCTCGATCAAATGCCTCATGAAATCTTCATAAATATTTTCACCAGTTTCTTCTAATATTTCTTACCTATGATTAATATCGCCGAACCCTCACGTTCACTATATTTCACAATTTCATTCTACCATCCTAAGTAATAAAATCTCCTCTTCGGTCTCTTTTTGGTTTTTAAAAATCATTCGATAATGATTTTTGTACTTCTATTATATTTTGTTCTTACTATTTGTTCTGTTCATGTCCTTTTCATCAATTTATTTGTTATATTATTTTAATTACTCTTGTTTATTCTTATATCTTTTTATAAGTTTTCTCACATATATATATATATATATATATATATATTATTAGTTTTGCCCAATAGATAAAAAGGGGATAATGTTAATGATATATGCAATGTTCTTATTGAATGTTTTTTGTAATAATTTTTAACAATTTATTTATTCTAAAATATAATTTCTTAACTCTAAAAATATTTCAAGTAAACGTAGTCAATTAATGTTAAACTATTTTTCCTATCATGTGACTGAATTGTTATTAACTATGAATATTACTTAGGATAGAATTTAAAATATAAGGTAGCCATATGAGACTGAATGGTTTAGACATACATTTTATTGTTTACTATCCTTTACTATATTTCAGTCTTATTTAGTCACCTTGTATAATAAATTGAAAAAAGAAATTTAAAGTAAAATTAATTGAAAGTTAAATATTTTTCTTCAAAAATACATAAAATCATATTTTTACATTTGATAATCTGCTAAGCTCTGTATTTAATAAAGTATTTTTTTTTAAAAAAAAACAATGTGTAAATTTCACGAAGACAGGAAATTTCAAAATCATTGAATTGTTTTGCTTGTGCTTGGAATGCTTTTCATTCCAGTATTTTCAAAATACCCATTTTTTTCAAATAAGGTTTTTAAAAATTAAATTAAAAATATTGAAATATAATTTAATAAATATTGTTTCAAAATTGGAAACTTTGCAACTAATTTTGCTACCTTGAGTAGACATATTATTATTATTTAAAAAAGTACTATGTTTAATTATTAATATATACCTTATATATTACATTTTTTAATATTTACTAAAAACAATAAATGGATAAAATCATCTCTAATTATTTATTCATGTTTTCTTAAAATAAGTAATAAAATAGTAAATTCTCATATTTTTCAAAAAAATTGTTTTATAAAAATAAAATAAATCTTCATTACATTGTAATAAATTCTTAATAAAAAAATCAAAATGTGTTATATTTTTTATATTTTTTAAAAAATAGGAAATGTACTCATAGGAAAGGATATTAATAAAAATGATGAAATAATATTCAAAATTTATTTATTTTAATTCAATTTTTCAAATACTGCATCAAATTTAAATGTTCTTTGTATATTATAAAGATATTCATTCAATGTCAGGAATGGCTTCCAAAATACATTGGTATGTTTGTTTACCAATGGAACGAACTCTGGCTCTAGCACCCATGACAGTTCTCAATGTGCATGTCAAAACTGTGGTTCTGAGTCCTCTAATTGCATCACGAAGTTCTTCTACTTTCTTGAGAAGTTCAGATGGTAAATTCTTAATAGAATCTCTTGCATCATTGATTACTTTTTCTACGCATTCATCAGGATTCACTTCAGTAATACATGCTCTGATGTGATCTTCGAAATGAACAATTTGGTCAACTGCATCTAAAACAATTTGAAGAGCTTCTTCAATAATTGTTTCAAATTCGACGATGGTGTTGTTGAGACAGACGATCATTTCATCTCTGACAAACACAGGAAGAGATGTCAAGTCTTTGACGGCTTTTTCAACGCAATGTTCGATTTCAAGTCCTGCTTCTTCGGCTTTTTTGATCCATTCTTCAATGTACTTTTTGATATTAGCTATTTCGTTACGGACAGCTTGTTTGATTTTCTCTATTTCTTCTTTGATATCTTCACCGAGTCCGTCTGTTTCACCGCGTTTGTCAAGAGTAGCAAGACGTTCTTCAAGAATAGCGATAGCTTTATGACCAATAACTTTTATTTGGTGAACATCGTTTTTGTTTACTGATCTAGCCTCGAGCCCCTGTAATTAAAAAAAAACAAAATTAATAAATATTAAAATTCATTACTTTTATTTTTTGTTATAAAATAGAAAAAATCCGGAATAAACAATTTGTTTGAATAAATAAAATTTTATTTCATTGTTAATTATTTTATTTAAATATTAAGTATTTTTTTTTAATTTTTAAATATATAATTATCATTCATTGTTTTATTATTGTGCTCTGATAATATTATTCTAAAAATAATTTTCTTAACCTTAACAATTATAAATGATTATGAGAAAAATAATTTCATTTTTTTAATTCAATGATATAAAATAAAAAGATAAAAATCGTTCATTTATATTCATATTTAATTTAAATAATTTCGTTTAAAATAAACAATCTCAATGTATGTAATTGTAAGAATCATTTGTGTATATTTTTAATATTTCCTAGTCAATTAACATTTAAATTATATACATTCTTATAACCTAAACGTATACAGTTTTCGTACAAAATTAAAGAATGGAAATAATATTTAACTTATTTTCTACACTGACTACACAGTTTGAACATTCGCCACTGAATAATTTATTTAATTAATGCCATTTAAAATTCATTACATTTTGAATGATTTATTACGAAAGTAATTATGTAATTAGATACAATTGATGAGCGTGTTAATTTGTGTTTTATTTTGGTAATAAATATAAATTTATGACTTCTAATTGTAAAATTAAAATTAGCATGTGTTTGTTTAAACTGTTGTTCGTATCAATACAGACTTATATAAATTGATAATGATATAAAAAAATTGAGTGACAGAAAACTAATGACCACATTTTTACTTTATTAGAAAATTAATGTTAAAGATTATCTGAATATCAATCAAAAAATTAAAAATTATTTAGAATACTAATGATTAAATATTATGAAATGAATGAATAAAATTATGATTAAAAAAATAGTCTCATTTTCAAACATAATCAACACTATATGATTAACAATAATATTTCAACAAACCTGAATGGCCAACAAGCCCAAAAACGCAAAGATTATCACTTTAGCTGCCATGTTCACTAGAGTCACTGTGAATTTTCCAATTCCTTGATTGATCAATAACGAAACTTTTCATTTATATATATAATTTTCAATCTGATATGTTTTATCCCGTTCTATATATTCGTGAGAAAATATTCTGGTTGCTATTGAAGATAATAATCACTTAAGATAAATACTTTTTTTGGAATTGTGTAATAAATGCATAAGTAGGTCACAGTGTCTTTTGTCATATATTTGTCTGTATCTTACAAATCGATAAATTATCAGATTTTTTTTATTATTGTTTTTTGACGAAATCTGTTTTTTTGATGGTATTTGAACAGATAATTAAATGTTATTTCATTAAAATATACCGAATCACTTTGATCCATTCAAATTATAAATTCGGTTTTAGAGATAAACATTATCTAATCAAGACTGTTTGTACAATATTATTTCGATAATGTGAATTGTTGATGAATTATTTTAATTTCCCGTTTTACAAATGCTATCAACTCTTTGAACTGGAGAGATTTGTTTTTAATATTTTTTTAAAAAAATGAATTTAATTGAATTTATGGTTAGAGGTGTACTGTATGTCTTTATATTATATTTTAAATTGTTCGCTTTTAAAAAGGTAAATATTTATATGCAATTGTATTGAGTTGATCATATAATTCTGTCTTTTTTTGTAAAAGGAAATAGATAATTTTTTAATCAGCGTTTTATTAATTAATCTTGTATATAATATTTATGATATTATTACTTATTACTCTATTTCATTTACAAAGCAATTTATTATATATAAGATCTTGCATATATTAAAATACTATTTTAGTACTTTGATAATTCATACTTTTTTCCATTTTAGAAATTTTGTAAAGATTTGATTAGGTGATAGAATTTTGATGTAAACTTTAAACTAAATTTAGGATGAGTCATTACATCTTATCCCAGATTGTTTAATTTTTAGCAGGAATGTTCTTATATATTATAAAATCTTAATTAATTTTCCAAATTATAGTCTGTAAGACTATGAAATATCCAACTAAACAGTTTCATAATGAAATTAAACAGATAAATATAATTCATTGTGGTTATTTGTATTGTTCTGAGTTCCTTTACAAATTTCTGTTTTATTAGAGAAAAATAATCATCTAATTTAGTCCGAATAACATATTTATTTATCATAAATAATTTTCTAGAATGAGGTTTATCTTTAGTATAAAATATTTTAAAGAAAGTTTTCCGAACCATCTTTGTTCAGTAAGTAAAGACAAAGTATCTGCATCAAAAATATAACTTGAATTTTCTACTTACTCTGCAAACTGTTTTATCTATCTGTAACTCGTACAAAATGCAATGCATTTTCTTTTTCACTTGATCTCACTTTATTGTTTTTAAAATAAAATTATACAGCTAATTTTTATTGATTTTTACTTATTTGTACATTTTTTTTGTATTTAATAGAAATGTTTTATCAACATTTCTTTCTCAATACTTTTTGCTCAAGGTGTATGTTTATTTAATTCTTTACGTTTACTTAAATGCAAGAAGGTTTTTTTTTTAAAAAAAATAGCTTTTTCAGTATTGTGTAGGTTACCAGTTTGTCATCTTACTTCTTGCAATGATGACCAGGTAATCCGTTCTGTGATGTTGTTTTAGATACTCGTTATATCATCTTTTTCTAACAGCTATTCTCCAAATTTATATATATATATATATATATATATATATATATCTGCAGTTAGTAACAATCGCATAAAATACTTTAAATATAAAAACACAGTTTTGTTTCGATTTAATTTTTTATTAAACTAAACAATATTATTCCTTTATAAATAAAACTGATAAAATTTCATTAATGACTTGTTTGAAATGTTCCAAGTGTATAATAATAATTATTTATGCACAATTATCTAAGTGTTATATTTTGGTTATAGCACCTCTCGTTCTTCAACAACATCAAGATGTTCAACAATCAGCTAGTGATTATATACAACTTCTTCAGCAACGTGAAGAAGAAAATAAACAAGAAGTGGAACGGCTCATGGCAGAAATACGAGCTCTTAAATTACAGCTAATCCAAATGTCAGGTCAGTAGATAATTTAATTTGAATTATTCATCTTGTTATTATTTTGTTGATATTTGTAATTGAGTAAATGTTTATATTTATTTCTACAACTGAATTAGTGGTTCGAGTATGACATTTTTTTATAAAAAAAACATTTTGAATCTTATAAGACTGTGATAATGGAGTAATTAGTACTTCGAAAAAATATTTACCTCAATATTAAACTATATAAGATAATACAATTTTTTTTAATGTCTAGTAATCATTTTTTTTGATTAGTTTATGTCTATTTTGATATATTCTTATTTATTTTTGTAGAAACTGATGATAATTAAATTTAATTATTTATTTATCAAAATGTATATAAATAAATAAAAAAATAAGTAATTATTGGAAAATATATTTTTAGAATTCTAGTAAAATTATTGTGAATAATTGTATATCTCAATTGATATAATATTTCTAATGGAAGTACAAATAAAAATCACATAAACGATAATAAAAATGTATAAAAGTTTCATTTTATTCATTTTTATTGAAATGTATGTTAACTTTGAAACGTTTCGAATATTTATTTAATTCCTTCAACTTACCAATTGAAGAAACGACACATATTTTTTAAGCGAAATGACATATATATATATATATATATATATATATATATATATATATATGTATGTAGGGTTTCAAAAACCCATGTTGAAAATTATTGCCATCCGAAAAACATTTATTTATATTTGACTTACGTACGGACACCTCTCGAGTATATCTATAAATAGAAGTTGAAGTATGTCCATGAAAGGTAATGATTTCCCTGCTTTCAGACATGTATCTGACAACATAAAAAGTTTCAAGTGGAAAATAATAATAAATATTTTCTCGAGAGTGAACTCACATATTTTTATACCAGATTTTTGGAACGTAAATCGGTAATCGAATATAATACTTTTATTTGTTACATCTCGTTGTACTTGTCTCTTATAGTTATTCGTTTTCATATTGTCTGAAAATCAGAACTTACATTTAATTCCTTTTCAAATTATTTATTTTCTCATCGAAATATATTTCTATAGCAGTCATTAAATTCGTATTAATACTTTCGAATTGCTGTACTTTACTTGAATGAATGAGGTTTTAATTATATTTCTGACAATAATGTTCCTTGATTTTGAACAGATACAATTATTTTTCATTATTCTTTAATAAAGAAATAATTTTGAATTGTTTATTTTCATTTAATATTTATATATCAAATAATAATTTCAATTTTAATTTACATTAATCAAGATATTTATGAAAATTATTTAATGTAGATTATAAAAAAAATGTTAAATAATGAATATATATATATATAACGATTTAAAAATATATCAATGTATTTTACGATTATTTTCTTCTCTGTTCTTACGTTTTATTCTCGTAAACTGATATTTCCTCTAAGTGATATTCCATGTAAATGATCAAGTTAATCGCAATAATTGCTTTATGTCTAGCACGAAAAATCAACATAAAATACGATAACATGAATATGATATTTACTGAATTTCACAAATATACATTAGAATGTTTGGAAACGATTTCACGAGGTTTTAAACGTAAGTAGATAATGTATTTGGATAATGCTTTTACGACAGAATTTAAAGATAAGAGTAGTTTCAGAGAGGATTATTACTAAATGTAGTAATTTAATATTATATTAAAAATCTATTAACGCGGATTGTATTTTTGTTAAATCAAATAAGAATATTTAAATTTTCGAAACTGAATAAAATTATTTCATATAATTTATATAAAACTTCAAGAAATTTGATTTAAAAAAGTAAATTTATTTTTATATATAGATTTCATAAAAAAAAATTATTAGTGTCGATGATTTAAATTAATCTTTTATAGGATAAATAAATTCGATAACATAAAAATAGATATTTTCATGTGATGTTTGTTGATGTCACCACATCCGAATGACAGAATGTGAAAGAAAAATGTTCTTAAAACTTTTGAGTAGCTGACTAAGGTAACCTTCAGGGTACAGACATGTTATATATGAGTAGAAATGTGTTGTAGAGCGATGAAATGTCGTAAAGGATGTAAAGAAGTGCTTGTGACATATCAACACTTATATCACTAAAACGGTAACAGGAAAGATATATTTATTTCTAAAAGCGATTGATAATAAATTGTATATATATATATATATATATATATATATATATATATATATATATACGAGAGTCATTTGATAAGTATGGTAAATTTATTTATTTTTTAATTTAATTAATTAATTAACTTAATTAAATTTTTCAATTTAGTTTTTCTTACTTTTTTACCATATTTATCAAACGACTCTCGTGTATATATATATATATATATATATATATATATATATATAATATCTTTAATTTCCAACAAAAGTATTTTCAATAATACTTTTTTACTACAGTTTACATTATATCCAGAATTTTTTTCTGTTTTATATAAAAAAGATATTTATTATTTCTCACTTATTTTTTATTCATTTTCTAATTGTCAATTAACTTTAAATACACAAGTTGTCAATATTTGTTTTCGTACTATGGAAAATTCATTTTAACATATATGAACCCCTCATTTCTATACTACAATATAAGATTTTATAAATATTCAATAGTCACTTATTGTTTATTATATTTCTTGATGAACACTTCCATGACCTTATCATTATAGTCCGAATATATTACAAAATTTATCAATCATTAAAAAATGTACACTTTATAATGCAGTTCTTTGAAAATAATTGTTTATCTCTCTAAATTCATTTTAATAAATAAAGCAAACAATAAGTGATTGCTGATCAGTTTTATAAAATGTTGTGGTGTTGAGATGAGTGATCCATTTGTATTAAAATGTTAATATTTAATTAAATAAATACGTAAAATATTATTTTCATTTTAGAAATGTTTTCATAAAATGAAAATAATTTTGTAAAAGAACAATACATTTTTATTTTACTTTTAAAATGTCGAAGAATACAATACTTTCATTAATTACATTTGTATACACATTTTCTATTGCTTGTTTATTTTTTAGTAATTTAGGTAATTAATAAAAGATTTATTATTCTTTTGAACAAAGCATTGTATAATTTTCATTTATGTCTGCGAATTTATAAAATATAGATTTTATGTGCTGTTTCTGAAATTAATCTCAATATTTATTTTATATAGTATTTATATTAAATTAATGAATATAAGCAATTTTATTTTTTTGTTAATGACTATATTATTTAATAAACAATTAAATTAACGTATTCTTTATATATATATATATATATATATATATATATATATATATATATATATATATATATATATATAGTAGATTAAATGATGGTAAATATATAACAAATTAATATTATTTTTTCCATAGACGTGAGGTATAAAAAAGCATGTCGCAAGAAAATACTTAAACGTTAATGAATCATTTTTACATAATAAAAGGAACACATTAACGACACATTAACGTCCATGAACAAAAAACCGCGTTATTTTATATCATGCATTACTACACGGGGGTGCTTTTTTTCAACGCTTGCCGTTCTCCCGTTTAATGCAAATTTTTTGTTCGTCCACCAACCGATGTAATTTTTCATTGGATGATGCGATATAATGGTAGATGTGGCTACTTTGTTCTATGGATTGCTTTGCGTGACCTCACCAAGAAACATATTTGTGAATTCCTCTAACGTTCCATTTGTAATAGTGAAGATAACAAAAGTTAGCTCATGTCAGACATTACTTTTATATATCACTGTTGTAAAGGCTGGACGGCTAGCATATAAGAATTTTTAGTATTAAGTGTATTGGTCAGATAGTAGATGTAAGCGACAGGTAATGAAAAATTGTTTGCTTGAAAATAGGAAATATTTCAGTACTTTCAGTAACATGTGGCATGTTCATAAAACTCATTTTCTGTTAAATGATGTAAATATTAATAGCGTTTCTTATAAAGATTTTTTTTAGTTGTATAAAAGTTATGTGTTATTTTACTTTAACTAACTTTTGAAACTTTTATATTCGTTTTAAAATTGCTGATACTTATTGAATTTTTCTTAAATTTATAATTTATAAACAGTATATTAAAAAAAATATTATTACACATAATAAATTATTTTATAAATTAAAAATGTTCAAATATACTTTCCTAATTATATTACTTGAAAATTATCAAACTACTCGTATATATATATATATATATATATATATATATATATATATATATATGTGATATATTAAGCAATAAAAAAGTACATTAAACAATGACTATAAGTAAACGTTCAAGACGATAGTGCATTGAAACATCGTACAATTGAATTATTAATAGTTCGTTTCATATGAGCTAAGAGGTATATATTTCTTAAGGAAATATATATATATATATATATATATATATATATATATATATATATATATATATAATTGTATATCATAATTGTTCTTTATACGATTTTCAATGAAGAATTATTTGTGGCAGTACTCCCTGTAAGTATTCATTCGAATTTAATCAGTTTATTTTGGGAATTACAAGACGTTAAACAATGTGACGTTTTAAACTGTTTGGAATTCCACGGATGATGCCACTATACATCATTGTAATCCCTATCATTGTTCTTCTAAGTCTGGGATGCTTTGTTTCTGCGTCGAGGGTTGTTAGACTCTCGTCCTTGTTGCCTATTGGGGGTTTTCCACGCTGTTTTCATACAATGGCGTGACCATTGGGGAATAAATACAAACATACATACATACATACATATATATATATATATATATATATATATATATATATGAAAATAGAATCTGTTCTAAGAATCACATCTTAATTTTTTAAAAGGAAAATAAAATAATATCAATATTTATTTCGTTTCTTATACATTTGTGTTATATTTAATAAAAAAATGTTATGATTTTAAAATACACAATTCAGTATACACATAATAATTTATTAATTTGATTGTACATACATATATAGCCATTCATGAAAATTAATGACTACAAATTAATTTATTGGAATTATTTTGATTGAAGTAATAGAAATGTGAAATCATATCCATAAATCATTTAAACAACCAAATTAATAAAATACTGTACAATATTTATTAGTTAATAGCTTATATTAATCTGTTTTTTTAAAAAAAAATGATGAATTGTAATATCGAATAATTTGAAATCGAGTTATTATTAGAATTTTAAATATTTATTTATTCTGTAATATATATGTAAATAAAATATAAAATAAACAAATTGTAATTATCTTAAAATAGAAATGTCTAAGTAAGATATTTTTATAAAATAATAATAATTATATGAATAATAAATCAAAACGACTTGTAATTGAACTTCTATGCAATTATTATAATTAAAAACAATATATAAGTGTTTAAAATTAAAACATGATAAAAAAATTATTTTATTTTTCTAGCTATAGGAAATATTTAGTAATTATAAATTATTATTGTGAGAGTATATAGTACTTCCTTTAATTTTTATTCATTCAAATAGTTTTTTGAGTATACTCACAACTAATTTTTTTAACAGCTGTTAACAAATACTTTTTTTTATTTAATATTAAGTTAAAGATGGAATTCAATCACTAAATATAACTATTAATGGATTTTTTTCAAACTAAAAAATTCTAATTGTAAATACTCATATTGTTTAATAAATTCTAAATTTTAAAAAGTATGTACATAAAAATAATAGGTATGAAATTTTTTTTAAGAAAAAAAAACATTTTTTCTAAACTAATCATGAAATATATAATACTTTTTAACCTAAAAAATTGCTAGACAAATATTATCATGTCAAAAAGTACGACTTATAAATTTTACTTAAGGAAATTTTACTGTATTTTTTTCTAGATTAAAGAATTAATTTGAAGTGATAGAAAATGATTTATCTGTTTAAAGGTAATTGATTAACCTTTTTTTAAAAAAAATAATTCGTGATTTGAGATAAAGTTCTGAAAAGTAATTAAACTAGCAAGTGTTATTATCAATTAAAGGATTTATATGTTTTAATTCTTAAAAAACATTCATTTACTTGTATTTATTAAAAGATATTTATTATATACTCAAAACATTTTTTGTGAAGAAATCGATATATCTTTAAAATATGTTTTTATTTTTTTATAGATTATGAAAATTGTTTGATAAGGATATTTATAGAAAGATTTATTTTCTAATATAAGCTATATATATATATATATATATATATATATATAAACTTATTGATATTTTCTCTAATATATGTTGATCCTTTAGAAATAATTTTTACTTTTGTGTAGTTTCACAATTAATTTTTAATATGTAATCATTTTCAATATAAAAATAATCAAATATTTTTTGATTAAAATATATTTTGATCTAATATTCCATAAAATACTTAAAAATGAAAATTAAAAACATGATTTTTCGTTTATTTTTTAAAATTATCTTAACCTAAATACGACTCAAATTAAACTGAAAGTCTTAGATATACATTTACTTGTTTACTATAATTTATTATTTTCAATGTCCTTTAGTTTTATTTGGGTCACTTTATATACTATTTCATTAGAACTGTCTATATTGAGGATTATTAATTCTAAAAAATATTATCTGAAATAAAATAGTATTATTTTTATACTTGTTTTATCTATAAAAAAAATATTTAGTTGTGTTTTAATAAAATTTACGTATTTAAATTAAATTTTTTACTTATAATCTTTTTCTATTTTTATAATAATTACTTCTCTAATCATATTTTTCTATTAAAATATATATAAATATGTAAACTTTCTTTAGGATTTATGGACATTTTACTTAACAATAGAACTAATGAAATGTGCATTTTAAGAATCTTTTTCCATATTCATTCGTTTTAAATAGAATAATCTAGACGTAATAGATTTGCAAGTGCATTATAATGTACTACACACTCTTGCACTATTAGTGTATACAATGCAATTTGCTTTCATTGCTGCATTATTGCAAGCAAAACAGATGTAAAGTACTTATGAATTCAATCGTTTATGACACATCCATTGTTTAACATAAGTGTTTGAATGATTTACTGTACGCCACTGTCAAATCATGTACAGTAGTCCATCAAGCTCACGCTAAGCTCTCAGTTTTCTTCTTTCTCGTCTACCGCCCGCTGTGAAACTTCGCTCGTGTGCCCATTGTGACGAATACACGACGCCGTTATGAAAGGTTTTCGAGTTATATTCACAGTCGTAACCTTTTCTGTAGATTTATTTCTGTTGTTGCGTCTGGCCCCATGGCCACGCTTCATTCGACTAATATTTCATTTGATTTCGTGATATTATTACGTTTATTTTATTAAATAGTGATGTCACAACACGTGCGTTGTATATTACGTTTTACCAAAAAATATATATATATATATGTGGGCGAAAACCTGTAACGCACGGAAGTGTTGAATTGTTGTTGTATTTGGAAAGTTCTAATCGGATTTAACTTCGTTGAAAACGTACAAGAAAAAAATTGTTAATATAAAATTATAGAAAAATTGAAGTGTTTTTTTTAAAAAAAAAAATTGAGGCTATTTATTTGTTATGTATTTATAATCTTATAGAATTGTGAGAAAATTTAATATTATTCTACTATAAAAATATTTTCGAATGAACCTAATTTAATATTCAATAAGTTTTTCATACTAATTATTCTACACAATTTCTTAAATATAATTTAAAGAAATTAACATACTTAAAATCGTACTTATTTTCATTGTTTCCATTTTAAAATTAATAGTTTTTGTTTCCATTGCGAAATATTCTCTCGGCAAACTAATGTACTTAGTCAAACTATGCTGTTATTGTCAAAAACATTTGTGGAACTTTCCTCTTCAGCTATTCTACAGAACTGTTATGTTTTAGTCATTAACATATTCTCTGCCTTCTCCGAATCTTTTAAACTCATAAAAGAATTCATGTTCTAGACACAACATTAATTTTCTCACCAACATATTTCATTCGTCTCAGATGCTATACGTTTTCCAGACACAGATGAAACTTCATGACAATTCTTTGTTTTTCAGAATTAGTATCTTTTATTTAATTTAAACGAAATTTAACTGAAAATAAAAATAACACTGTTTCATAACTTTATATATATATATATATATATATATATATATATATATATATATATATATATATATATATATACTCGATAAATTGTATAAATAGACGTTTTAGTTTCAATATAAAATGTGAACTTTTTCCAATGCATTGACTTTATTATGATATGTTATCAAACTCCTTTTTTTACGTGACCCTTATTTTTTCAAATAAAGAGTATTAGGAACAACAATAAAAATAATTTATCTGACAATATAAAACGTATAATTGACATTTTAACTCTCTATCTGCTAAAGCTCGGGATATAGAGACATGACCCTTGTTTTATGACTATATTGTAATAAAAAAAGGGAAAAATGTTCTTAGTATTCACTTTTATACATCTGATATTTTACGTGTATACTTGAAAAGCTTGAACTTTTCATTATATATTTTTGAACTAAGCACTTTTTTACGTATTTTATTACATAAATTATGATTACTTTTTTCTAAATGTTCGCATAAAATGCTGAAACAATTAATTCTGGAAAGTATGTTACACTTAAATCAGAGATTACTTGTTAAAAAAAATATAAAAAAATTAAATGGCAAATATTTAATTTAATTACTTGTTTTTTTATTACGACTCGTATATAAATTTAAATGAACTATAAAAATTATAATTTTATATTTTTCAAATGTGTATAATAATTAGTGATTGAACTACTGTTGGAAAAAATCATTTCTTTCATAAAATAAATAATACAATATTTGAACAAATTTAAATATTTTATAACTGAATAATTGATTTTATCATTTTCAATACGTTATTGTTGTTTTGCGTGTATTATAATTTACTTATATATTTTACATCTGTACAGTTTTGAAAAGTTAATAAAACTCTTGCGTGATTTAAAAACACATTAAATAATACTTGAAAGCAATATATTTGTAATGGAAATTGGTTATTAAAGTTAATAATCAGGTTTGATAATATACATTGGTATAGCTAATTGAACGAAATTATTTTACTGAATATTTTATTTCAATATTTATTTTATTTTGCTTGAACTTTGAAATAAATCATTCACAATTATCGAATAGAATGAAAAAAAAATCATAAAATATAATATTTATGTTTGTTATTTTTGTAATTATTTTATTTTTTATTTATATTAAATATTCATTGAAATAATTCAAAATTTATTTTAATTTTTAATCTACTTATTCATTTTTAATAGTCAATAATTCATTCTAAAAATATTTATTTAGCTTTGAATAAAAGGTAGAGTTGTTATTCGCAACTGTTCAAATTTTATACCTTTTTTCAAATTAAGCTTGTATACTATTTATATATTGAAAGAGAAAATAATAATTTTATATAAAAATATATCTAACACAGGTAAGATTAACAATATATTCAGGATTATTCAAATGAGACTGAAGGTTTAGACACACATTTATATCTCGTTTGGGCCACCCTATACATATAATAGTCTTAAAATATGTTTGTCGTTGTTGTCATATTCATCATGGATTAATCCTCCTAGTTCAATATGCTATCATTTTCGAGTTTTCCTATATATTTAATTCATTTCGGTTTGTATTGAATAAAATTATATTGTTTACATAATTATTTTAGATGTTATACATTATAAATATTTTCTTTGATCTTTATTTCGTCCCATTTATCTAGTTTAATTATTATTATAAGAATAAATAAATTCTTAGATAACAATTGTACTTTATACCGGATTTTAATGCGAACAATGAAAGTGGACATAAATCAAAACGATGCGTGATAATAAAAAGAATACGATCTTTTGGTCTGTTGTAAATAAATTCCCCATCTCAACAGATTCTTTTTAAGAGAATTTCAAACATTATGTACTAACAAACCGTTGGAATAAAGTGTATAATACAGTATCAAGTGTATGAACAAAGAGTAGCTTATTTCAAAGATAATTCACAAAAACAACGAAGAAAAATATATGGAAAATAAAACTGAGTAATTTTCACTAACGAAGACAAAATAATTCAAGGAGAAAATACACACTTTATCGGTGAAAAAAATACATATATTTGTGGTACATTATGATACAGTGGTATAGTTGTTCAGTACAGCGTTTTGCAATTAAAATTTTCTTTGTGAATTCATCAGCTTTCATTGTGCGTATAAAGTGGAGGAAGTTTCCACAAGGAGAGAACAAAAGACCGCGAATAAAGGCGTGTTAATTAACATCGTTTTGCAATTTAGTCTGAAAGTGTGAAAAGACATATATACGAATATAAATGTGTAGTCGCGTCTTTTTCCAATTCACAATGCGATAAAACGGCGACAAAACATATTTATTTGCTTATTGTTTCCAGTGAATTTTAATAATTGTCATATTTTAAAGATAATGAATCTCTTGCACGGAATATAAAACGCGAATGTCGTTGCACGAAATAGAATATTAATAATAACACTGTTTTTCGTTCATTTCGTCAATTGATTTTTATATAATTGAATAGCAATAAAGATTTTATTATTTTGTATTCTGTTCGCGTGATGTTTTACAAAACTATTCCATTTTATTCTTTGTACTCGCAAATGAAATTTTAACGGCGTAGAGTAATCGAGTTTTCATCTACCGTAGAATAAAACTCGAAGTGGCTTTTTCAAGAAAACTGGCAAGAAATGTTCAAATTAATTACGTTTCTTTTTTTAAAATATATCTTTTCAATTTCGTTCCTATTAAAATGTACCATATTAAAATTTAATTTTATTCATTATTTTTATAAAAAAATAAATTAAATTAAATCAACTATTTTTATAAACAACTTAAAAAAATCAAAATTATATTCAAATGTTAAATTCAGTTTTACTGATCTAAAACTTATTCAAAACATGTACATTTCTTGTAATTGACCTAATTCACGTCAAATAATAAATTTTTAACTTCAAAAGTTATACTAAGTAATATCTGTATTGTATAATCTAACAATGAAATTATTAACTAGTGTCTTTGAAACTGTATCAACAGTGTAATACCTGCAAGTTTCGATTCATATTCAGTATGAAATTAACAATTAATGAATTCTTACAACATAAGTTTGACAGAATTACCAGTATTCCCACATGTTACCAAACTAGTCCCGATTTACATGTTTCTGCACTTAATTGTACATTGTGTTATTCAAAAATATCAACATTGCATTATATATATATATATATATATATATATATATATAAATAATTATATTTGCATACCTCATAACTAATTATAAACTGTACAATATCTAATATAAAGAATAACAATATTTATTTAAATATTTTTAATACAAAAACTGTTTTACATTCACGTATTTAAAAATTAAAAATGGAATTTGTTTAGTATTAAAACCAAATACTAGTTTATTAATAAAAGAGAAGGTGTGTAATTTTTAAGGTGTGTTAGATTTATTATTTTTCTATGCAAATACTTAGCATCACATAAAATGTTCCCTAAATTTTCCTTTTTTTATTTATTTTAAATTATTAACAACTTTCGTGAAAAATATTTGCAATTATTGAAAATGAACTCCAAATAAATTATTTTTAATTAATAATTATTAAATTAAATTTCATATTAAAAAATAATTGTTGGTATCGAAGTTTTCATAGTCACGTTTCAGTATTTTAAAAAAAATGTCATAGACCTAACTATTTCACTCGCACATTACATATGTAATATTTCGTAATCATCCCCTTTCAACCCACTGCTGGATAAAAGTCTCTCACAATTTTTTCCACTTCAATCGATCCAATGCTTTTCTCTTCCAGTCCATTTCAACGAATTTCATTATTTCTCTTTTCCATCTATCCATGGATCTCTTCATGGCCCTTATCCTATATCTAGTTTTCCAAGTATCTTTAAAGAAAAATATGAAAACTGCAATAAACGGTATCGTTATTGTTTGAGCAAATGAAATTATTCATCCTTCTTTGTACTTCTTCAGAATTTCTAAATTACGTATCTGAATTTCTAAGCTACATTGAAAAAATATTTGAAGTAAGAGGGAGAAATTTCTGATCAGTATGCTAAATGAAAAAATATTTTCTATTACAGTCTTGTTAGATTTTCCAAGTTATCATTACAACAAATAGGTTGTCAATATAGTGGAAGATAATGATTTCGTTTCATTTTTTGCAAAATGTGTGTATTTTTGATTCACTGCTTTTATTCGGTTACCTCAACTGTTGATTCTATTGATCTGCAAAAACTGTATGACCTAATTATAACAGTTCATATGTATCTCCCATCAAATACACAGGATTACCTTATTCCCATAAATATTATTTGTTGTGCTGTTGGAGTAAAAGTTTTGTCAAGATTTAAGATGTCCATTTTTAATTATCTTAATATATATATATATATATATATATATATATATATATATATATATATATATAATTACTGACTACTATTCAGTATAAAAGAAACTTCTTGTCAATGGCGATTGAGTAAGGAAAAACAAATATTAATTCAGATTACAATGATACTCTGGAATTTCTTATATAAGTCAGTTATCTTTCTTTTAATTTTTTCTATTTTATGCAAATGTTAAATTCTGGTGTTTTGAATAAAATTTACTTTTTTACAAGTTATATATGTACTTTATTGTATTGCAAAGACACTTAAAAACTTAATTTTATTTTCTTTAATTATTAAAATCATTTTTAGATAAAAGTCATAATTTTTAAACTTTCTAAACTACTAACAATATTTTTTTACAAACATTATAAGCTAATTAAATAAAAATAACATGCAATAGTAATAATAAATCTCATTAGAAGTCATTCTTAAGCAAATTAAAAATATGTTTTATAATTTATTCTCATATTATTTAAAATACATTCCTTTTATTTCTAAAAATTAATGTTTGTAATTTTTCATTATTCAAAGTTTATTCAGAAGAATAATTTTTATCATATTTTAAAAACTTTTACATTTTTAATATTATAATACGAATTCTATCAAAAGCTTAAAATAATTATTTTAACAATATTCATTATTATTATTATTGTCTAGAATTTTTTAAAAAATAAATTAAATGATTATATAAAGATTATACAATACATTGATAATCTTTTTCGAATTAAATTACATTAAGAAGATAAAAGTGAATATATTCTTAAGAGAAAAATAACTGTAGATCAACGATAGAAAAGTCTATTAAGGCAAACAGTAGAGATCTTAATCTTAAGTGAATTAGACTAACACTTCTCATTTAAATGCTTAGTAGCGTTAATGAGATCGTAATTAAACAGATTTATATCCAATATTGAATACAAAAAGAGCTTTCATATAAATTGACATATTAACGTAACAGAGAATTTAATTTAACTGTACATTTATGTTTTTTCTGAGTATTTATTTTCATAAAAAACACTTTTAATTTATTTATTTTAAACTCCGAGCGTATAGAAATTTTAAATATTTTTTTCTTTTATTCTGAATATAAAGCAATGTTTTCATTTAAATTCAAAGCAGTATGGATTAATTTTATGTTTAAAATGAATGTAAACAGTTCCTAAAAGTTGTTTTAAATATAAATGTTATTCTTGGTTTATTTCTTCGAAAAATAAACCAACACAATGTATATACTAAACTGTATATAATTTATTTGAAATGTTTAACGGAAACAAAAATGAATTTGTTAAAATGAATTCGTACAACTATAATACAACTTGGTCGTATTCGTAAAATTCAAGTCACTAACACTTTCCGGCTTCGTCATAATAGCAAACGCACACCAATTTGTAACTCCACTGGCAATGCATAACTTAATAAATTTTGGTTTTCGACTGAATGTACCCCATGTCTATTCCCTTAAGTAGCGAACTACACTATCATCGGCCACTATTGAGACAGAGAAGCTCCTAACAATTACTTGTAGAAACTATTCACAAACTTGCCACAAATTCTCTCGCGTTATATTTACCACTGCTTTGTGTGAAACTTCTATATGCGATTCTAAAATTCCAACAAGCACAGGCTTACACAGAACTTGACTCTATTATTTAGTTGAAATTGTGTCACAATTATTATTATCTTACATTATCAGAGCTTGCTGAAAAACAGCTCCGAATCATTCTCATTTAACATATAGTATACATTAACATTTCTTAATTTAATAAGTGTTTATAGTCTTATTATTATCTTATATCAAAAATATTATAAAGTAACGATTGTTTAAAATATTACACGGTAATGAACATGAAAAATTGTTTTATCTAGAAACATTTTTCTAATTAGTATTTTAAAACGTAATCCCTCTTCAAATTTATGACATTTATTTTTTTCAGAAAAATATTATTTTAAAATTCGTAGAAAAAGTTTGAAAACAAATAAAATAACACGTACTGTCGAGATAAATATTTGTTTAAATATTTCTGTACAAAAATATATTTTTTTTATATAAAATCAAAAATATTTTGAAAAAAAGTCTGATTCTTTTTAATTTCAATTACTACAAAAAAATGTAAAACGTACGAATTGTGTACAACTAATATAATTTGTAATGAATTGAGTAATAATTAATATTTCGAGATAAAATCAATTTTAATTTATATGAAATTCAGATAAAGAGTAAAATATTAATATATGTGAGTTACGAATTATTAATTAATTTAAAATTGAACAGTTCTGTAAATAATTAAAATAATATTTAAATGAATTATAGGCTAACAGATATGAATTAAAACTGTAATCTCTGGAAATGAATATCGTTTTAGTTGTGTTTTAAACAAAATGAAACTTTTAAAATTGAATTTCAGTTGATGATGGTTTTTAAAATAGTTAAATAAATTGTGCAAAAAAAAATAAATTCAGTGGTTTATACAAAAATGATTTTTTAAACTGAATATTGATATAATTTATTATTACCTATTTGGCTTATGTATTAATTAATTATGAATAATATTCGAAATCAAATACTTCTTTACTTAGATATCAAATATTTTTTTTATATTGTCTCTTAATATAATAAATATTTGGATTAATTAATTTTTCACAGATAAATTTTTGTTTTAAATTATCAATAACTTTTCTTTTATAGGAAGATAATTGTTAATTATTTACATGATAACACAAAAATTACAACAAATAATTTATAAATAAACAAATAAAAATGCTTCTTAATCATAATCGCGAGTTTTTATCTTCTAAATCGATACTAAAAATATTTGTTTTATAAATACTAAGTCCATTGATAACAGTTTTATCAAATATAACATTTGTATTATTTATAATTGATTTACTATTTGAACAACTGTTTTTATTACCACAAATCAAATTATTTTTATTCAATAATTTAGAAGATAAGATCAATATTTTTAACTAACTTGTATTTTACTAATTCATTGTTTAGGTGATTATAAGATATTTATATATAATAATTGATACAATATCTGAATTGTGATAATTTTATATTTGTATGAAAAATACAATCATTGTGAATTACAATTACGTATTTGAGATAAAAATAAAATAGAATAATTTTAATTAATATTTATATTCTGTAAAAAATACAGAGAATACTAAATGTGAATATTTGAATATTTCCTTACAGGTTCATTAAAATTATGTTTTAAATATTTATCACATTTTTTATACTACAAATATATTTTCGTAATGTTCATAAAAAATAGAAATAAATACTGTGACAAATCGTTTTTGAACCAACAATAATTTATAGAATGTACAGAAAAATGTCACCGTATAAATTATTTCGTGTAACCGTAATAAAAACTTTTTTTTAATATCATTTAATTTACTAACATCAAAGCAAACAAAATATTACACAAATCTTTATCAGTACATGTCAAAAACCTATGTAGGTACGAATATATACGTGGTACATTTTTTTGTCATGACATAACTGTAAAATTCCTGTACCAACCCACTCAAAATAAAATTGCGGTGTACATCAATTGAGTTACCACGACATAAACCAACCCCGTTACGACAAGAGAAGGGTAGAATATGCGAGGCAGGCAGTTCATCTACAGATTTAATGAAGTATTTAAATATTAAAATCAACCTCGATGAATGACTGGTCTGTAGAATACTTGAGGCAACGACTGCGGCTAAGAGGCCAATCAAGAATTTATCCGGAAGTTGAATTAACTAGAATGAGAAATTTTCTAATTAAAACTTTAAACTTTATTTAATTTTTTTAATCAATATATATATATATATATATATATATATATGATATACACTGGGCGTGTCGAGTCGTCGATATTTTTTATAAAAATAAACGAGACCGAGGAAAAGAATTCCGTTCGTTATTCATGAAGAAAGTCAAAAGTTTCTTTTTTTTAAAAAAAAACAATATTTGAACAAGTTTTATTTCTTGCAATCTTTACTGTTCGTTGAACACCTAACTTTTTTAAGTGCAGATAGAGTTATTTGATTGATGTAATTTAAATAAAAGTTCAAGTTGTACTGCGAGTTTTAATTATTTTGTAGTATAAAGTAAATTTTCTACTACATTTTTTTATTAAACTCGTTATAATTTAATGTTAGATTATTTTATATAAAATATTGTTTTCTTAATAATAATAATTCTATTGAGTGTTTTTTTGAAAGAATAAATATTTTGCATTTTTTAGATATAATTTTGTAATTTCTCATTTACTTCCAATAAAGTTATTAGTTAATTTTCTAGCTTTTATATTATTAATTTTTAATTTAATTTAAATTGATCAATATATTGTTAAAATTTAAAATAATGTTCAACAAAAATATTATAAATAAAATTCAAATTTAAAGGTATTTTTTTATTTGTAATAACTTGAACAAAAATTAAACGAAAACTTTTGAAAATACAGCGATGTATAGAAAAAAAATATTAGGAATTTCTAAACGTGATCAAAAAACTTGTAAATAAATACAAGAACAGACAAAAGTAATTGATATAACAGAATAAATAAAATCAATGAAATGAGATTAAATAGGACATATGCAAAAAGAGAAGAAAATAAACGAACAAAAATCACTGTGGAGTGGCAACTAAAGACAAAAAGAGACTTAGGAAGAGACCTTATCAAAGATGAAAAGATGATATTGTAAGGTATTGTGGTAGTCTTTAAATATTGACAGGTATAACCAAGCTCAGAAAGCTTAGAAAATATTCCCGGCCATCAACATGCAAATAAGATTAGTGTGGTGAGTGAAGATCTCAAACTTCACAAAGTTATAACCGATATATAATAAATTGATGAGGAGTTATTGATTGGGAATTTAGATATATAAGAAATTCTAAAAGTAAATTCATGGATAAATGGGATAGAGATAAAAGAAAAACCTTCATTTATGAGTAGATAGATATTAATGATATATGCATACATATATATTGAATAAATAAGTAATTAATTACTGATTTAATACCAAATTAATATTTTGAAAAATAATTTCGACATTTTGTTGTAAATGTTATATAATAAGAATAAAATATTTGTGTGTGAATTCATGGAAAATAATAACGAAATTTAAAATATTCTATTCACATTTCCATTACTATATAAAATTGAACATATTTATTATTGTTCACCTATGAATAACAAACATAAATACGATATAAAATATACAAATGTTCTCATGCTGATACCCGGAATTAAATGTACGGTTTACCAGTACGTTTCAAATATAATATCCATTGTGGTCAGTCGTCACGTAATACACAAAAGAGATATGAAAATCCAAAATCTGTATTTATGAATAAAATCGTCGTACACTAGTGCAGATTTAGTCAGAAGGTAGCGTTAATGAGCATCGTCACATTCCAAAAGGATATCTTCTCATATCCTTGACCTGGTTTCACTGCTAATTATCGGGATTAATTTTATACGCGTAACTCGCTATAAAAACAACCCTCGACAGTTTTGCGTTTGTCGTAATATTACACGGAACACTTGTAAAGAAAATTCTCGAGGCATTGATACTCAAATGGATTACGTCAATTTTTTAAGTTAATTTTTCACTTTGTTAATTCGTTTAGAAGCTTGTCGAATCGAGGAAATTTAATATCAAATAAGTATGTTGTAAATTTTAAGTTTTAATGAGCCAGGCATGACATTTAATTTGTAATTACGTTCTTTAACTGTATAAATATTGTAAGGTAAAATAAACGACTTTGTATTTTTTTAATTAATATTTCTTGTATAATATTTATTAAGTATATTTTTGTAAAAAATTCCATTTTTAAAATATTTAATAAATTTAATAATTATCCAAGAGTTTGTCTTTCATTTTTTTTGAATTAAATTCATTTTCAAAAATATACTTGTTTGTACTTTTCATTTCAACCACGAAATCTCTTAATGTCTTATTTACAAAGTTATTTTTTTAATAATATTTTTTAAAAAAAGATATTTCTGTTTTTCGTAATATTAATAATTTTAAAGTATTTATTAAAACATATTTTTTGTTAGCAAATAAAAAAATTAACTTTTTTTTATATATAAAAAATACTTCTTTCCTGTAGTTTATTTAGAATATGTTTATAATATCTTTTTTGTATAATTGATCTCTAGCTTTCTCAAATCCACACTTTTATTACTAATATTAGTTTTCTCTCTTTCTCACCTATATATATATATATATATATATATATATATATATATATATAATTGTTTAATGATAATAATATAATATATTAAATAAAAAAGTTTTTATTTCACACAAAGAGAAATATAAGAAACAATAAAAAAAATTATATATATATATATATGTTTTTTCAAAATATAAATAAAATTATTAGTATATGAGAAATTCGATTAATATAAAAATTTGTTATCTGTCGAAATTTCAATAACAATTCCTTTTCTATTTAAATTAATTACATATCCACGAACAACAACATTTTTTTAGGAAATATACAGCTCTGAGCTTTTTTTAAATTAAAAGTTTTGAAGGTTATATTGGGAAGTAGAAACATCGAAATGTTTGATTTATATAAAACTCGAACGAATGTTTCAGTATAAGTTTAAAATATAATTCATTTTCCGGTGTAATTTTTTGTCGTCTGTATGAAAATTTTTATAAAAAAATATAGATAATAAAATTTTACGGCATTATTGTGAAAAATAAGCACTGAAGTTTAATATTTTTTTAACTTTGTTATGAAATTAATTTCTGATTTTATAGAAATCGATACGAGGTTCTGGATATCATTTTTCAAGTGTATATTTTTGCGTGAGACAAAAATTATAGGTTTAGTATTAAGTAAATTCAATAAATAATTTATTTAAAAATTAGTCTTTGTTTATTTAAATTGCAATTTATTTATTTTTTTTAAAAAAAACATTAATTGGATTAAATTTATTAAAGAGACAATCAAAATTATTTATTTGTATTGGATTATTTTATATTGTTAGAATTTTCAAAGTAATAATACTTTAATATTTCTTTCCATTTTTCCGAATTGTTATAATTTGCTAAATGCAGTTCATGTTAAACGGTATTTTCTACTTCCTTGTAAAATCTTCATAGTAGATATAACCGATTTAGAATTTAATAAAAAAAAGTTCACGCGCAACTCTCATTCCAAAATTCATCGATGACACAGGTCACTTATCAAAGTGACGCACGTCGTCCATACCACCTCGTCTGACATAATGAAATCACGTAAAATGTTCCGGAATAATTCCCGGAGATGTAGGTGTTGGACGGGTTTCGAAGTCACAACGTGCTCTATGGTAAACGGCTATACGAGCATACAATCCGGTAGTGGAGCAAACATGCAGCGGTAAGAGTTCGTGAAAAAAAAATAGCGTACAACCCCCAGGCGAGACCAGATAACGAGTGCACGGAAACGAGATGCGACAATTTCAAGATTTTTAATGTGAATTTTAAAGCGGAAATAATGTAATTATGCCCTCGCGTGTTGTATTTTTAATTCACAAGATACTGGTACGAAAAAAAATCTAATTTCAGTTTAAGATATGGCGAACGAATTGTCACGGATATCTTAGTTGTTGGACGTTTCGTTTACTTTTTAATTTTTCAGCGTCACATTTACAATTTTGTTTATTTTTTTAATATTGAGAATACAGGATTACAAACGTACTCATATATATATGTATATATATATACACGTGTATATCTTGCTAATTATTACATATTTTCCATAAATATGTACATAAATTACAAGAATAATACAAGAAAGAAAAATTCTTGCTAAAAAAACATACATGGTTGTTTTTTATAAATATTTATTTCCACGCAAACATTTTTCTAAGATAATAATCTCATATTATATTATATCAGCAAATACAAAACATTTCTAATACAAAAAGTATATTTTATTTTAAATTTTAATTATATCGAAGTGAATACGCATAAAATGGCATACATCTAAAATAATGTATATTTTTTTATTGAAATATCGTTTTTTTTTGGAAAAGTTTATTTATTATTCATACTAAAATATAGATAAAACCATTATAAAAATCTATGGAGTTAAAAAATAATATTATTTACAATAAAATTTGTTTTTCGTTTGACCTGCAATATATGATATATATATATATATATATATATATATATATATATATATATAAAGGTGGCCCAAATAAAACCAAAGGGTTTAGACCTATATTTGCTAGCTTACTATTATTTACTTTTCTTAAATTTTTCAGTTTCATTTTAGCCACCCTATATAATTTATTAATATAAGAAATAATATATTTTTAACGAATTGATATTTTTATTAATATTTAAACATATAAAAAATAAACGATTTTTCCATTTAAATACAAGAATATATTGTTTTTAGAACAATATAGTCTTAAAAGTTTTTGTTTGAATTATAATAATTGAATATTATATTCAATGAATCCATTGAAAACAAAGAATCGGAGATAAATGATTTCCGTTCAATTCGAATTTGTTGTTATGAAAGTTTTTTCCCATTTTTGATAAATGTTAAAACTGGAACAAATATATAATTTAATATAAAGTTCCAATTAAGATAGGATATCGATAATGAATTAATCATTGAATGATTGAATATGAAAAGCGTCGAATCTTTCAGTATCGCTGTTTACAGCTCCGAGGCGAACTCAATCGAAGCACTATTATTAGTCCGTTCAATATATTCCCAATCTCTTACAGAATGTGCTCAGTACCCCGCGAGTGAAATAATCTCGTTAGTCCGCGATAACTAGATTGACGTTGTAATTAAGTTGTTGTTGACAGGCGGCAATGTCGGCGGCGGAAATAACGGGGCGGGAAGCGGCGTCGTTTCACCGACCAACGGACCAGCGCTCGTGTTGGGCCAAGCCGTCGAAAGCCTCAGTTCTACAAACATTTCATCAGCGCCGTTGGCGGGCATCGCTAGTGGCACAAGCAGCAGTGCCGCCACTACATCATCGAACGTCGAATGCGCCACATATATCCGTAGGCAGATTATGTCTGCAGAAGTACTCCACGGTCTTCCCCTTAACAACGAGTACGAATTAATTCCATTCAACCATTTTACTTTTAGTCGCGTATATCCGATCGATTTAGGACTCGGTAAACGTGTCGTAGAGAAACCGATAGGCTATAAAAGAAAAGATTTAATGCAAGTATTACTGAAAGGTATCGATACGCTTAATAAAAACATTACACAAAATGTAAACGCTTCGCCAGAGACAAAATCTCTAAAATATACGTTGGATGATTTCCTCGAAGGTTTATATCGTATTGAGCCGACCACCGGCACTCAATACGAATTATATTTTCGGACTAAAAGTGTCGCTAAAAATAAAAAAGATAATCATTCGAGTCAAGTGCATCATAGTTCAAGTTTTAGCGGTTATACCAAAGTGATTTTAATGAGACCATATGCACCTTTACAGACAATAACAACAGAAACATTACCGACAGTAAGAACCAAAGAATTAATACATATTATACTCCCGCTCTCTGGACGTATAGCTACTTTTCAGAGTTTCATGGACAAATTCGTGAAAATCGGTCTGAAGAACGATCGAAAGGTACATCTGACCGTCGTGTATTTCGGCGACGAAGGACTATCCGAGGCAAGAGCAATTATGTCGAGAGTGTTGAGCACGCGGAATAGTGGCGGTACTACAAACAATTTAAGATTATTGGCATTGAACGAAACATTCTCAAGGGGTAAAGGGTTGAGGGTCGGCGCGGAAAGAACATGGAATGGACGCAGTAAAGACAGTGACGCGTTATTGTTCATGTGCGATGTGGATGTTGTATTCAGTGCCCGTTTTCTCGATCGGTGTCGTTGGAATACGAAACCTGGTCGTAAAGTGTATTATCCTGTAGTGTTCAGTTTGTACAATCCACATGTGGTATATACTTTACAGGGGAAAGAAGTTCCGCCTGAAACGGATCAACTAGTCATATCGAGAGATACGGGTTTTTGGAGAGATTTTGGATACGGAATGACGTGCCAGTACAGGTATATATTTGTTGATTACAATGTAAATAAATTTATAACTAGGTTTTTTTTCTTAAAATAAGTAAATTTAAAAATAACATACAATAACAAATCATTAATTGATAAATGATAAATTAAACAAGATTACTTTATAAATTCACATCTGTTCCGAAGATTATTTTTAACACAATATCAGTTCTTAGAATTATTTATATCAAGTATAATAAAAAAATATTAATTTTGTTTGGAATTATTTAAAATTCAAATTACAAAAATAATTCAATTTAATAGTATTTTCAAAATTTCTAATTAATTTATTAATAAATTTTCATGATGTAAAATAATTGTCCATTTAGGTTTGATGGTAAGATGTATTGTTGAAAAATAAATTAGTTACAAAGCAGGAATACAAATTCCTCGAACAAAAAGTTAATTATAACAATAAGTATACAAAAATAAAATAAGTATTATTTTGTTATTATATATTTATTAATATTCATTATTTATAAATCACTCGCCCTAACAACAAAGAATTTTATAAAAATATGTAAAAATCACACAAATATTAATGATGATATAGTAATAGAAATGCATATTAGCAAATAAAATGAACCATTTATAATTATTAAGCACTTATAAATTTTCACGGTGTTAGAGTAAATGATTTATTTATATTAAAATGAATTTCCTACAGTATCAAAATAAATAATATTTTATTATTTATATATATAAAAACATAAATAACAGATTACCTTCCTAATATTTATTTATGATAACATAAATGGTTTTTTGAACAATGAGAAAAGTTTATAAATTCGAGCTTTATTTCTTTTGTAAGATTATTTATTTTGTTTATAGTTTTAGTATATAAACTTCAAACATGAAATATATATATATATATATATATATATATATATATATATATATATATATATATATATGGGGGAGGGGGATATAACATATATGGATGCTTTGTTTGAATATACACATAGACTTTAATATAGAATATCTACATTTATTTTAAAAAAATATCAGGTTAAATCCCTGACATTTTACTTTGTCCCTTCATAATCTCTTTTACTGCCACGTTTGCAGAAAGCAGGGTAGTTAAATCTTCTTTTTAATATTTATAAATGTGAATGAGAATAAGTTTGATAATGCATTTATAACAAAAAATACTGAACTACAACACACACACACACACATATACACACACACACATATATATATATATATATATATATATATATATATATATATATACATACGAAAATTATTATTGGTGAAAAACCACCTAAAACTGTAAATAATTTGAGAAATTTTATTTTGTCAAATCTAATTAGATACTAAACAGATTTTAAATTACATTAATACTTGTAAATTTATTATTTTTGTTCATATTAAATTGATTTAAATTAATTTCGGCTCTAGTAAGCATATTACATATAAATAATTTTATGATCTGATATCAATATTTTGACCAAAATTCATGTTATTCGGAAATAATAAAATTTAAATCAATAAATAACTTTACATATGTAGTAATGGTTCTTCAAACTTAGTTTATAAACACAGACAACTTTTTAAAGATAATTTAATAAGATTTAATGGACAATAATACATAAGAAATATATTAAATATTCTAATAGAACTTTTTAAAGATTTTTTTTATAAATTGTATATTAGATTTTCAAATTTCAAGGTTTAAAAACTGTTAATGCATGAGATGTTTTTGTATAATAAGAATATATATAAGAATGAAAAACAATAATAATTACTTTTCTTACAGATCTGATTTTCTGAAAATCCGTGGTTTCGATGAAGATATCGTTGGCTGGGGTGGTGAAGATGTTATGTTGTATCGTAAATACGTTCGAAGTAATATGAAAGTGATCCGAGCCACAGACCCAGGAATTTTCCATATTTGGCATCCAAAGGTAATTATTTAATTTTTTCCTTATAATTATAAAATATTAAATGATTAAAAAATAAATTTAAAATTGTCAGATTTAAACAAATCAAATATTTAATATCTTAAATATTAAAATACTTAAATGTGACATGTATATTTATAATTTTTTCACTTATATTTTGTTTAAAAATCAACCTTTTTGAATTTATATACCTTTAATTCTTTTTTTATAAATTTATAATAATTTTAACTACATATTTATCAACCATATTTTACATATAAAAAGTAAAAGATAATTATTGTAAAATAAAATTGTTTACAAAATTATAGAGTACAAGTACTAAAAATAATAAATCATTGTTTAAATTACATTTTACTTTCCGTAATTTATTTTTACTGGGTAATTATTTTCTTTAGTATTAAATTTATGTTTTTTTTCGATTACAATCAAATTTAATGATTTCATATTTTATCTAAGTATAAATTTAACAACATTTTTTTAATTAATTTACTTAATTTTTCATATGTCCGTTAAATTATACTTTAAGTATATTTTTGTATATTTTTACTATTAAACACTTATAAAATAAGATACCAATTGACAGGTAATAAAATCAAGAACTCTATTGTTGAAAAACCTTGTACATTCAAATTATGTATATTTCAAATTATAGTAATATAAATGTATTTAATTAACTTTACACGTGTTTAATTGCATTGAAATACCAACAAATCATATATTCGCGAAACCAATTGAATAATACGTTAAAACGTATCCATAATTAAAAGAAATATGAAAATTTCGACGGAAGCCCTTATGCAAATAAAATTCTATTTATAATTAACAAGGTCATCAACTTCTTGTTATGTTTACTGAATGCATTATTATTAATAATAATAATGCATTTCCTGTATTATACTGATTGCAACAAAGAAATAAATTATTGTTATTTTGTCCTTTTGCAATCAATGATATTGAATCATATAATGATGGTTTTTTAAATTGTACAAAAAAATTCGTTGCTGTAAATTAAATTATCAGTATTTATGTGAAATTTGAATTATAATTGTTTAATATTATTGACAATTAACATTGATTGATTGATATTATAAACAGTTATTTAATGACTAGCCTTGAATACCTATTAAAATAATCTTTTAAAGTCTTTGTATTTGCAAGGACAGCTTTGTAAACTGTTATCTTGACGTATCTATTTTTGAATTAAATTTATCGACATAAATTTATCTTCTTTATACATATATATATATATATATATATATATATATATATATATATATAAGTTTGAATTTTTTTATACTGCTCCAAACGAGTTAAAATACAATAATAATTTAATATCTAACTATAGATTATTAACTATTTAAATAAAATATAAATAGATCATTTAAATCTTTATATGAATTCAATAGTAATTTTTGTTATATATTAGGTTGGCAAATATCTCCCTTCCGCCTTCTGGTCTTTTGAATTTCGCAGCTATGTACAAAAAAAAAAAAAAGCGGAAGGGAGATACTTGCCAACCTAATATTTGAGATTACATATTAATTTTAGAACTAATAAATAAATTCTAATAAAATATTATTCAGTACTTTTTATTAATTTTTATTTATTTTAATGAAAGTTAAACTTATTTTGAAAATTATTGTTATTTGATTTCTTACTCATATGTTATGAAATTCATTTTTTGGTGATTTCGTAGGTTAATTTTTATTTTATCATAAAAAACATTAATTAAATACATTAATTTATAAATCATTAGTTTATAAGAATATTTTTGTAAGATACCTGAATATATTAGGTTGGCAAATATCTCCCTTCCGCCTTCTGGTCTTTTGAATTTCGCAGCTATGTCCAAAAAAAAAATAATAATAAAAAAAAAGCGGAAGGGAGATACTTGCCAACCTAATATATAAACAATGATAAAATTGCAAAAGTAAAAAAATTATTATAATTCAATTTTTTAAAATAATTTATTTAATAAAAATGTAAATAATATTGTCTATAATTTCTCTTATATACTCTTGTACAAATTATTTTTTATCTAATTTTTTTAGTAAATTAATATAATATTTACTTCCAAGTTTTTTTTTTAAAAAAATGAATAATCCAGTTAAAATAAAATTTTTTGAAGAAACTAATTTCTACTCAATAAATCAGTCTAAGTCTTTATATACACACTGATGGGCCATTAAATCATTGTCAGATCTCATAACGACCTGTTACAGTGCAAAATATTAGATTCTGTGGCGAATAGCCAATCAAAACAAGCTAATTATCTGTTAAAGAGTCTTAGTAGATTACACATACAGATTGTGTGATTCGAACGTAAAACGACAGTTAATTGTTTGCCATGGCAATGCCACTTGAGATAATTGTTCAACTCATTGTGCACTCTAATCTGTGGACACTTCACAACAAACGCGTGATCCGCATTACAAATGATTACGATCATTGCGGTTTGTGTATTTGAACAATTACCATTTGACAAAATTGTATACTACTTTTAAACAATTCTATGTGTAAATATTTATCAGTAAGATTATTAGCACAATATATACATGATTTCGTATATTAAATATAAATGTATATATCCATATTTATACATAAAGAAGAGCTGATAATAATAATTAATTGGAAAATATAGAAAATGAAGAGTTTTCAACACTAAATCAATGAAATAAATCTTAGTAATTGACTAATTGAATATAGATTTAGATTCTAAATGCACAGCCTTGTCACTGTAATCAGAAAATTTTATTTTTTACTGCCTCCTTCATAGATAACAATTTAAAATTGAAATAATAATTTAATTTTCAAAATAGTTTATAAACAATTAATTTATTTTTAATATCTTCTAAATATAAAACTCGATTTTGTATAAAACAATTTGTTGTAGAAAAAAATCTAAACCATTACTGCACTAAAACTACAATATATTTTTTTATTCAAGGTATGTACGGATGGTCCAGGCGGTCAACGTCTCTCAGCTGACCAATACCGTGCATGTATTCGATCCCGTGCACTTAACGAAGCATCTCATGCCCAACTAGGCTTTTTGGCTTTTCGTGACGACATAGCAGCTAACAATAATCCTAGCAATAGTCGTTTAGTAGCTGCACCTATACCAGTACGACAACCAGCATCTGGAACTCAGACTCATACGACATCAAAGACACCATTAGTATCAGCGATCGGTACCCCCTGATGGGTAGACACACTCCTCAAATTGGATTTGTAAGAAGGTTTTTTCGATATCGGTGCTGACTAGCTGTGAATTGTTAGGTATTAATTTTATTTATTTATTTATTGATTCAGATTCTATTTGTGTTGTTTAATGTTTGTCTGTTGGATTTTTTATAAAAAATATCAATTTTAGTAAAGTAAAAACTTTTTTTCTGTTTAAGAATTATTTTTCAATTATTGAAAAATATTAACAATAAAAAGGAGTTCTTGAAAAGTTTTTACTTTATTTAATAAAAACATGTTCTTAAATATTGATCAAAATTATTTTAACTAATAATTTTTTCATTCTACAAAAAAAGTTTCAAATGTGTCTGAAGAAAGATTTCAATTTTTTATTATTATTTGATTTCTTTTTACTAATAAATATATATATATATATATATATATATAACTTTGATTGAAGATAATAATTTATTATAAATATTTTTTAAAAGACAATGGAAAGTAATAGAAAAATATTTGGTAATAGGAACGAGTTTTAAATAAATTTTGGAATAGACTATTAAACCCCGAACTATATAATGTGAATTCAAATCTGAATATTTTCTCACGAGAAATCATTGATTAACATTTTTTACAAATAAATGATCAACATTTCTATACCAGTGGTTACGAAATTTGCAAACAACTTACAATTTCTATAAATTACAAATTATATCTTGTATTAAACTGATTTATTTTTAATACTGTAGTTATTTAAAAGTATTAATCAATCGCCGATTATTTAAAATTTTATAGAACATTTTTTTTAAATCGTAGATATTATTTTTTAATTTTAAATAATCGAATTTAGTAATCTGTTTTAAAATACTACAACCTAAATGTTGGTATTATGCTAATCATTTTTCAAACATTTATTAATAATGTACATTGACATCGATTTTAATTTACTAGTACATTTTCGTAAAAATCTACTTAGAAGAAAAATAATGACATAAATATTTAGTATATTGATTTTACCATCAAGTACCTATTAAGTAAATAATTGATTCGATGTATTGAATTTAAAATCAATTATATTTTAATGATTATATTTAAGTACAATAATAATAACATTTCAAATAAAATACACAACAGTTTTAATTTGATTCTGATACAATTTCAATAACAAAAACGTCAAATAGAAAACTTCTAAATAAAAGTCGAGAAATATATAACCTATTTACAAAACAAGAAAGATATGTTGTCATTGCAAATACGTCATTCTATTAGTCTCCGATCTATACTCTTCAATGTATAGTAAGATTGATTGTGAAACACATCACGTCTTTTATTTTTATTAAGGTCAGAAATATATATGTTTGACAAAGGTAAACTAACATTCGACTATACATTTTATATATTTGGTGAAACTTTACGTTATTACATCTATTTAAAAGTAATAAAGTGTGGTTTGATTCGTTATAAGATAAATATTTACTTTAAAAGATTTCGCATTGTTTTCGAGATTTTTTTGAAAAAAATGTATTATTTTTGCTTGAGAGGATTAAAAGTTTTGTATGAAGTAACGGTAGTGTAAATGAATTATTTTAACATTTACCAAAAATATGTTTTATTCTATAAATCTCGATGGAATTTACATGAGTCATAAAAAGTCAAGGTTAATAATTTTATATTAATTCGTCTTGTTCAGAATATGTTAATGAAGTTAATTAAATAAATAACGTTCTTATTTAGATTATATTCACATAATTTATCAAAATATTTCCACGTTTCCGTTCAATAAATCATTTTAAATTAATTACTCGCCAATCTTCATCAAATTTTTATGTATAAAATGAGATATTAATAATGATAACATTAAGGTATTATCTTAGCCAATTAAGGAAATGTTAGTTATAAAAATATATTTTTAATGTTTAGTATATAATTTAAACAGATTTTAATTCTTAATGATTTCTTGTTATTTTTATAAAAATATTTATTGATATATACGACAAAGATTTCGAAAAAATATTTTATTTTCATTTAGAAGATTATTCAATAATGTTAAATTCCAAAAAGTTGCACTAACATTTTTAAAAAAAAATGTTTACATATCTTCGAAAAAAGATCGTAATTTGATTTTCAATTTCATTCTAGCTACTCTGCAAATTGAATTATTTAATTATTGAATATATAAAAAAGTTTGAAACAAATGGAAATATTATGAAAAAGACAAAGAAAAAGTTTAATTTTTGTAAAGTATTTATATGAATTGTTATTTATTTATAATTTTTGTGACAAGTTGCCTTATCTAATAAGAAAATCGAAGAAGTATAACTTTATATGATTGATTAATGTCATTTATTTACTAAGTTACATACATCAACGTAACTTAGTAAATATATTGTACATAAAGTGAGTTTGATTTCAGATATACTATTTTAATGCCTATTTATTGTTATATTATTTTTTTATTTACTTTTCATCGATCAGTAAGCTTATTGATTATTTAAAATTATCAATAGACAAATAACATATTCTTATACATAGAATAATGTACAGACGATTTATTAAAAATGTTTTAGACATAAGTAAGATCATTATGTCATAAAATATAACTTTTGAATATATCAGAAATGTAACATTAAGTATTCATCTAGAATACATTTGAATTATTAGTAAAATAAAGACATTAAATATATATTTCTAACAATTCAATATATATATATATATATATATATATATTATATATATATATATATATATATATATGTATATATATATATATATATATATGTATATATATATATATATATATATATATATATATGTATATATATATATATATATATATATATATATATATGTATATTGAAAAAAATACTTGATATAGTTTCTTTCTAATTAATCTTTAATTGATATTTTAGTATTTAGACACTTAATAGTAATTTAGTAATATAAAAATAAATATTTATTTCTTACTCCAGTATATTTTTTCAAAAATATACTGTATTAAAAAAATGGTTCATACATTTAAAAAACACAGATTCTGTAATAAATGATTGTTCTTTAAATGTAAAAATTAGTATTTACAATCTCATTACATATTTATTTTAGAAACACGTGATAATTACGATTAATAGTTTTTTTTAATTGCTATATCTATTTCTAAATTTATATTTAATATAAAAAAATATTACATTTAAGTGGCCATATAGGTCATAACAAGAAACTGAATTGTGATCGGTATTAAAAAATAATGAACGATTTATATAAATTTAACTTGTTGGTAATCAAAAGTAAGTGTATAGAACGGTAATGAACATCCAGTATGTTGTAAACATATTTTTTAATATGGATAAAGATTGCCAAATAAAAGAGATGAAGCATACGATATTTTTTCAATGTGATACAGTGGTTAACACTGATGTAATAATTATATATGATGTAATTATATTGATTATAAATGTATAAAAAATGACATAATTTGTAAGTATTTTATCAGTAGTTGCTATTAATTAATGAAACAAACCTTAATTTATCCAAGAACTGATATCAAATGACTCTAGTCATGAAATAAATATACATTTATGTCAAAATATTGTATTGTCAATATAATAAAGAATATTAAAATATAAATAAAGTCTTTTTGAAAAATAACTCGTGCTATAAAAACAATTTAATTTACGTTTTTTTTCCATATTTCTTATTTCAGATTTTTATTCGAAAACGTATTGCTGATATATCGACATCAAGTTCATTCCACTTCATCAATTACATTAAACACGTTTCACATTTTCGTATTAATCTTTTCACTTCTACATATATGACACAACACACTCCTCAGATCTTGAGACTTTCAGATTTTCGTGAAAATGATGGAACGGTGTGTCAAGGAAATGAAGATTTATTAATGACTGGTAAGTTTCATTTCATATATTTTCTTATATATTATGTTCATTTTGTTCTTCGATATTTCATTCTGATTTTTAATAAAAATAAGACTGATTGTGGATTCATGTTATAAAAATATAATTAAATTTGGGAATGTTTAAAAAGACTCGTATAAAATTAATGTTTATTTCAATTTTTATATATACTTAATTGGAATTTGAAATTAGTAATAAAAAAATATTTCTTATATTTTGCTATAGTAGACAACTTATATTTTAATTATCAATTTTTCTCTTTTTCTCTTTCACTATATACAATAACTTATTATTGTGTAAAAATAATAGTATTTCAAATATTGAAGCATCTAAAAAAAATTTTCATTTTCAATTTTTGGCTAGGTTATTTTGAAAATAAAGTAATACAATTTAACATTATTTTTCAAAAGAATCCAATTGTTCGTCTACTGAATTTTATATTCTTATTGTAATTTTTAATAATATTACTTCCTTTAAATAATATGTTTGAATTTTTTTATAGAATTATATATGAACTTTTAAAAACATTTTATTTTTCTTATAAAATGAATTTTTAATGACTGACTGTTATAAGTATATAAATTAAATTAATAATTTAATTTTTATATATAATACAATTACAACTCTAATTTTTGTTCAAATTACATCGGCATTTTTTAAATTTTTACATAAATTTTTATCTTTAATAATTGTTTAATGACTTTGTTATTTTTTTAAAAAAATGCTTTGTCATTGTCATTACTCTTAATCATAAAAATGATTTATTCATAAAACCTACTTTGTGGAATTTATTCTTCAAATGCATTGTTTTAATATAGTGACTGGCAAATCAGATAAGTTTTACGGTGTAGAATTCTTTTTTAAATAAAAAGATCTCAATTCTAGATTTGTAGGAAATGCATTATGATGTAGCCAGACCATAACTATAATAGTGAGAATCGATCATTAAACCCACGATGACTCGTACATCCGTTTTATACGTTGAAGCGACGGTCGTAGATGAACATGTAAAACACAATGTGCTGAAATCCTTTAGGAATATGATTCATGAATTCGTGAATATTTTTTTTTAATCAGAAAAATAATAATCTTCAATACGTGATAAAATCTTGTCTGACTAGATATTTCAAATCCATCTATTTGAAATAAAATTTAATTATATTTTTTTATTTGAATTACAGAAAATCTGGAATATAAAATATAATATTTTATTTAATAAAAATATAGCTTAAAATAGTATTTAATTTTCATTTCTAACTGTATGTTTCAAAAAACTGTATCATTACGAATTTCATACAGTAAGTTATTGCTTCTTTAATTTTGGCTTATAAGTTTCTTATTAGATTTAAGACCAATGATAGAAATAGCTTTACATGATGACAGATTTTATTTTTTCAAAACTTCTTTTACTGTTTTAGAAGGGTGTTTAGAATCATTATTATCCTGTATCTACTCATGAGTCTCTTCTCAAGTTTTTTTTTATGTTTCTAAATTCTCAATTAATAATATGGTTTTTGTTTGCTTTAAAATACACATACACACACATTATATATATATATATATATATATATATATATATATATAATGTCATTTTTTAAACATATTTTCATATTTCAATATTATAGTTCATATTTTCTGAAAGTATTAAATTATTATTTTGAATAAAAATTGTTAATACCTTTATGATAAAAATACTGGTAGTATAAAAAAATGTCCATTGACAATCACATTGCTTTATTATAATCAAATTAATATATTTTATTAATACGATACATCATTTTACATAAATTGGAACTTATGAATGCACACAACGTTTTATTGTGTTTTATAATACGATTAAACATGAAATTGACTTTAAAATTGCACCATTTTAATATTAAATTATTTTAATCCGATCTGTTTGTTTGCCACTAATTTATTTATGGGTATCATTTCTCACAGATATTCATATTTATAATTAATAAATTAGTTTTAGTACACAACACAACATATTTGTTAATTGTGAAAGTGGAATTGAATATGAAATTGTGTCTGTATACCTTTCTATGAAACAGCTATAATAACATTCAGCATTGTTGATGACACAATAGGTATGATGTCCGCATACCGTATGAAATATTGAAGCGTTTCAGTGGATTCATACGATTTCACTTTCAGGAATCAAAAAAATCAAACGAATTACGTTTTGTTATTTATTGTATATACAGTACTATTCTTTTTTATAACTTTTAACTATTATTCGAAACTAGTTGTAAAGAAATATTATAATACATGTAAAATAATATTTTATTTGTCCTTTTGTTGTGAATATTTTCATTACTTTAAAGTTTTTTTTATACATTTATTAAAATATCAAAATTATTCACCGTTAATAATTGTTAAAATAATTAAATTTAAATAACATAAAAAGAGATGTGTTCTCAAATAGAAATATGTTTCTTTACATATATTTTATATTTTGTCCCAAGTCCTTATATTCGGGTATTAAATGTAATAGGATTTTCTTTTACTTTGAACCTTTTTAGAAGATATAGCTTTATACAAAGTAACTTGAAACAGTATTATGATTTTATGATAATCGATTTTACTGAAAATTTATTAAAATAGAAATATTTTTGTTCTTTTTTGAATAATAAAAAAAATTACTTAGTAGCAATAGTCTTTAAATAAATTCTTTTTAAAAGATATAACTATCTACTATACTTTGAGTAATATTTTGATCTTCTTAAATTTATTAATTAATTTATTTTATATACTTTTAAGATCATTTTTACATAGATAAGATTTTTTGGAAAAAATGTCTCAATTAAATAATTTTTTATTTAAACATTTTTCCTTTTGTTGAAAAATAATACTTTCTATTATTGATATCTCTTTGTTACACATTTTTAACTTTTTGATTCTTATCTATACATATTATCGGTGTTACAAAATGTTATTCATTGGAAATATTCATCTTATATAACTAAATTTACTCTATAGTTTGTTTTTCAAAAAGAATATTTTTATATGTCAAAATAATTTTTATCTGGACTATTAAACCGTTCTATCTAGTTCATTCTAGTATTTGTTTTATTAGATTTCAAAAAATATTTTACCTAAAAAATTACTACCATATTTTATAAACAATAACAAATTAATTATTTAAATATTGTTTAAAAAATATTAACTTGTTTAAATGAAGTGTTTGCTTTACAATTGAAATAATTTCTAAAATTTTCAGTATGTTTTTTCTTAAAAAAAATTGTATTGAATCCAGTTTTCATCTCAAATTATTATTAATTAACTAGTATTAATTAACTAGTTATTATTAATTATCTTAGTTATTATTAATTAACTCATCTGAAAATAAAAAAAATCTATATCAAGTGAAAATTATATTTTTTTAAAAAAATAACAATGAAAAATGTAATTTTTTAAATAAAGAAAAACATACTTCTTTTCAATAATATTTTTGTTTTTTACTGTGGAAATATATAGAATTTATCATATATTCAGTAACGAAAATAGAAAACAGAAAAAGATTACTTTTTGTATAGAACAAAAATTTTTAGATTAAATAGTTTTAGTGAAATATTAGAATATCTTATCACAATATTTTATAAAATATATAATTTATATTTTTAAAACTTTCATAGGGTATTCTACTTTTAAGAATTTTAATCAAAAAATAGTTTCTTTTTATGATAAATCATTCATTAAAAATTAAATTGAGAAATTACAAAAAACAAATTGGTTAATGTTCAATCTTTTATATAACTGTTCGAGATTGGAATACTCTACATTCCAATATTTTCCAAATACCAGCTTTCTATTTAAGGTCTTTGACAACCAAATCAAGATGGTTAAAATGTAATTATATGAAAATTGTATTGAAATTGAAACTCCTACTATCGAATTTACAATTCCAAGTAGGCATTTGATATTATTATTACATGACACATAAATAACTAAGCCACTACAACTCATGTAGAACATAGGCTTTGACAATATCAGAGCTTCGTATTTATTATGTTTTTTTACCAGATGAGGTTGACAGCTCTTTACCCAACCAATAACTTAGGAAACTTTCCAATCGGGTATCGAACGTAATCTCTCGTATGACAAGCTTGATTCATAATACAAGTATATAAGAAATAATTGTTTTTCTTAATTAATTCGTTAGATACTTTTATATTCGACGAAGACTACATTTTTTTTATAATCGAAAATTTATTTACCTACATTTAGTCTTTATAATATATTAAATATGATTAAGTATTTAAAAAATTTCTAGTTATTACATTTATATATATATATATATATAAGATACTGATCATATTGTAAAATTACTTATGCTATTGTAACATATACTTACTATTTACAGTACTAATGAATCCTTATATCAATTTGAAACTGTTGAAATGTTTAGAGGTACTCAAACTCAATAATGTAAATTAATAATTCAGTCTCGAATATATACGTTGTAGAAACTTGTTGATTCAAATTAATTACAAAATACGATATCTGGTTCAATATTAACAATAAAATCGAATTTAAATAGTTTAATTATTTACTATGTTAATGAATGATTTTTTAATAATAATTTTTTTAAAAAAAATTAGATATACATAGAAAATTTCAAACAATGGCAATTTAAAATTTTCATATTTATTTCAAAATTAATTATTTTTATTTTTAAAACATTCATAAATATTCTATTGTAATTACATTTTATTGTCAACATTAATATTTATCTTGATTCTGTCTAATTAAATTTTATTTCATAAAATATTTAATAATAGGAGTTGATTATTCTATATGAATCTATATTAAAATGAGTTATGGACAAGTCATTGTACATGAGTTAAATTTATATATATATATATATATATTAACAATGTTATTATATAATATAGTACAATGAAAATATATGTAAAATGAAATTACTTAAACAGAGTTCAATTAGATTAAAGCTGTTATGAAGGATATATATATATATATATATGTGTGTGTGTGTGTGTGTGTGTGTGTGTGTATAAATGAATGAATAAAATCCATAAATTAAATTTTAGTTGTATTTTTAAATCAGTTTAATAAAATAAACTAACAAATAAAAATACATGAAAAATAATTTTCATACATTTGTAATTGACATCAATTCCAACAACTGACGATATTTTTTTAACATTGAACTGAATTTCACAAAAATTCGTATTCAGCGTTGAATTATAAATTCAAACATGATTCGGTAATTTAATAATTTTGTTTGGTTTGCGTATATAATTTATGAAATAGATTACATAAAGAAAATTTCCACATTTAAAATCGTGCTCGAGGTCCTTTCTTAACTGTAAAAAATATTATTGCTCGTAAATTTTCTAGCGTGAGGAAATTTGACAAGATTAGAGTATTTTCTGATTTATGGAAACTTAAAATGGTTTGGTTGATTTATGTTCTACATATCATGAACATAAAAAATATTTTTAAGAAAAGAAGTGAAATGTTATATATATTTTTCAAAATACAGTTTATCAGATGTATAAGTTTTCATTTAAGAATGAATGTTTTAGTTTAAATTATGTCGTTTTTAATTTCTTGATACGTTTATCAGTAGATAAATTTCTATTGTGTTCGAGTTGTTGACTTTTCTGGACAAAACAATTTTTGAACAAATTCATTCAAATTTTAATTACATACATATTTATACATTCATCTGAAACTTAAACATTCAATTAAAATAAAATAGTTTATTTCACAATATTTTTCAATTAAATTTATCTCAAATTTTCATCTAGTAAATAGTTAATAAATTTATTTCTTTTAAAAAATATATATAATTAAAATGAGTTTATTTTTTTAAATCAAAAGTTGCAGTATGGATATCGAACTGTAAAACCCTTAAGAAATGATAAGAAAGCTGAAAACATAACAAAACAGTTCAAGTTCCAGTAAGTGGCTCGTGGAAACAGTAACATGTTTTGTAAAGAATTCTTGCAAAACATATTATGACATAAAATACCAATATAATAGAGCAATCACTGTATGTAACGACTTTATGCTACACTTATTTTGCGGTAATAAAGTTTTTCTTTGAACTATAACGTTTCATGTAAACACACACACACATACACATATATATATATATATATATATATATATATGTATATAAATGTGTATGTATAATTTTCCTTAAAATATTTGAATATGTTTAAGTAGAATATTCCATTCCCTATGTTACAAAATATAATGATATTTTGATTTTCCTTTAGCAATATAAGTATTTTGTAAATAATTATTAATTATGATATGCAACTTAAAATAGAATATAAAATAATTACAAAATCCATTTTAAATTACATTAAATTATATAATAATTTACTAAATCTAATCTAATTACATTTTTATTAACTCAGTTAAAAAAAGATTTTTATTATATTAAGCACTAACATTTATTGTCTTATTTATTAATTTAAAAAATACAATAACTTTATTAATTAAAATGATAAATCAAAAAGTTAGACATACAGTTCATATTTTTATTGTTAAATTATTTTAAAATAATGTATATTATTGAAAATCTGCTAAAACAATAAAAGATTGTATTTGGAGGGAATATATATATATATATATATATATATATATATATATATATATATATATATATATATATATATATAGAATATTGCATTTTATACATCTTCAACTTCAGTTAATTTAGTTCATATTAGTAGAAACTTAAGTATCTATTAAATTAATTATATATGTTAAAAATTCTAAAATCGATATTGAAAAACTATGTTAAAAATGAGTATTATGAAATATTTTATTAAAGAGCTCTTATTCTTCTTCTATGATGTTTTCTTCCATTAGTTTATCAAACTTTTCTGTTATTTTAATCATCTCTTTGCAATCTATTTTTTCGTTGTATTGTAGATATAGATTTTTCATGTGATTGCTAGCCTTCCTGTTTTTTTTTCTATTAATATTCACTAAAAAATCTTCTTAGGTCAACTGTTACTATGCCCACACTAATAAAAATTTTTGATTTCTAGTGTTTTGATAACAAATCTTGTAATTCTTATCTTCAACCATTCTTCATTCCTTATTCTTTTCTTCCTGGTAAATTTTAAACATCTTTTCAAGTATTTTAATTCTACTGTTCTGATTCTATTCCTAATTCTGGTTATTAATAGGGTAATAAAATATTTTTAACTAAATAGATAAAATAAATTATCCTTTTTTGTGAAATGTTATTATTTCATATCTTACTATTTAAAATCTTGTGTTGTGCTGTCTTATTAATACAATTCTATTATTTATGTATTTTTTGAGGTTCCAATGGTATTTATTATTTTTCCTAAATATTGGTATTAATTACAATTTATTTCTCCACTTACTGCACTCTCATTGCTTTTTGCTATATAATCCATGTAAATCTAATCATTTAACTATAACAATAAATACATTTTATCTCATCCTACTGAAAAATCCGTACTAACATTTTTTCCATACTATAGTTCTAGAACTTGTTGTACATATATATTAAAATAGAAGTGACGATAACATCGTTATATTAAAAAATAATTAAAAACAACGTTGCATTTAACTTTTTTTACATTACAAAGAGTTAAATTTAACAACGGATGCAGGGAAATAAAAGCAAGCAATTTTAATTATAATAAATTAATATTTAAAAGATGTCAAGGGATGATATTTTTATAACACTGGTATAAATTTATACAAATATTGTGTTTTCGTGTAATGTTGGTGATAACGTCGAATAAAACGAACAATTTAGAAGTAATTGTTGAAATTATTCGATGTTATCACCGACCACACAATACTTGTAATATATTTAATCACTACATCAACAACTTCAACATATATATATATATATATATATATATATATATATATATATATATAATTTAACATACTCATATAAAATTTTCAAGCATCTAACATTAAACCAAAAATTATAAGTACAGATAGTAGATAAATCTAGATGTGGGATAAAATTACGATCCCTCAAACAATAAACCTTTCTAAACGAGCTGTACTTTCTAGTCTCGTATATTCAACGCAAGAATTTAAGATAATGTATGAAATAAATCTCTGAATACACACATTTATATATTTATATGTGTATGTATGAATATATATATATATATATATATATATATATATATATATATATATATATATATGTATATGAAGCTTAACTAGTTGCTCTTCTCGAACCACGCGAATTGCAACACGCACCTCATGAATTAGTGTACGTCTTATACGTTTATCTAAAATGAAAATCTCAAGGCGTTTCAGTATAACAAACACTTTCAAAACAATAACCATAACTTTTCATTAACAATGTTAAACGCTTCAGCAGTATTTTTTTCATGAAGGTCGACGAAAGTGAAACTAAATTTACCTATAAACGTATATTATCCTTTTATAATGTAATTGAACGATACGAAAATTAAACGTGGATCAGTTAATCTTGATGTTTAAGGTGAATAGAGTTGTTGGTGTTTTTATTTTCAAGATAAAACTACCTATTGTTACGTTGTTCGTAACGACGTGTAGCTATAAATTTTCTTACGAAGAACAATGACAGCATAAGTGAATAGTTCTTGATATTTCAATAGCTTGTTTCGTTAGTCTTTCAAGATATACAAACGGCTTGCTAATTCAAATGCCACTTATATATGACGGAAGTTGTTACATATCTGCTGGATTTACTTTTTTCAATGCAATGTTCGCGAAATTTACATAATTAAAAAATTAACACGATACAGGCGTGTACTCTATTGTGAGTGTGAAGGTCGTTCTCGAAGTTTTCAGATGTGAAAATTTGATTTGTGTGACAACTAAAATATTCGGCTGTGATGAAGTTTGTTTTTAAGTAATATTTCGTAATTTCACTTTAGTTCTAATTTAAACATTACATCATAATTAAATATTTTATATTCACATAAAATACATTACTTGTATTCATTGCACACACAAATATATATATATATATATATAAAACCTCATTGAATGCCATTAAATTTGCTTAAATGTTCTCTCAAAATTCTTCGATTCCTTCATTCAATTCTTATCTCCATTATATTTAATAATTTCATCCGTCTGTCTATCTTTGATAGGGTTTTTTTCTTAGCTTGTTTTTTTCTCTTGGCCACCATTTCATAATTATTTTTGACCACCTATTACCTTCTCTTCTTACTATATGTCCAACTTATGCCCATTTCATTTTTTTTTATTATTAAATTAGTTATATATGTAATTATTCATGTATGGAATATAATTAAAATGAAACATAGATTACTATTTGAAAAAAAATCAAAAATATCAATTCATCAAATATCGAATATATAAATTACTAAAAATATATAATATTATATTACTTTGTTTCGATTTAAATTGAATAATCGTTTTATAGTGGATAAAGATTGATTAACTATACATAATTAAAATGTACAGTATTAAAAAGTAATTATAACAATGAATATCTCATTAATTTCTGTACATCAAAAAAACGTTTAGTAAAAAATATATTTGGTTTATAAATGGATATACTATTAACTATAACTGACATTAACTAATATACATTTTATCTCGTCTATCAATCAGCAAACTGTGCAAACTTAAATGTACATAAACTTCAAGACACATTAAAATATCTTAGAGACAAATCTATTTCGAACGCGTCTCTGATTATTCAGATTTAGATTTCAATAAAACTTCGACTAAGTATATTTTCATGTTTAATACACATTTCGTATTTGGTTTAAAAACTTAAACTGACTTTTAAAACTAAGCATATATAACGGAAAGATGCTTTGCTCATCCGATATTTAAATCATGAGTTATTATCGAACGAACATAACGTGTAGTAGAAACAAAAAGTACAAAATTGGATTAGAATGCTAAGTCATGTATACATTTTTTACAATAAAGATATACAATAACGATAAATAACTATGCTTATTTCCTTGTGTCTGTCGAATCTTTTTTTATTTTCTTTTCGAGTTCATTAAACGACGCGAATATATTTTAAAGTTTATTTACCTTGACAGACAACGAAATTTAACAACGTATCTAAAACCATTCGGATATAAATACATACACTCACATATATGTATATTTTTTGTTGATTTGTATGTACATAATAGATTGAATACCTAATCTAACATCTTGAATTAAAACTACTAACAAAGTTGTATGAGAGAAAATAAATAAATATCATTAAAAAAACAAGATTTTATTACTACAATTAGTTTCAGCTGGTTGAATTAAGTAGAATTTACTTAACTGTATATAATGAAGTGGTGTTCAACATTTTATAATATTTTTTAAATGAATTTTATTACAATTATTTTATTGAAATTACATTTGTGAAAAAAATTAAAAAAGCTACTCTTTTCGTTCTAAATACACATTTTAGAATGAATAGTCCTAGAAAAATTAAAGAACAGCTCGAGTAGAAAAATTTAGAAAATAAAAAAATTTGGAACTTTCATTTGTATTTTCAAAACATGTATAGTATATCCTATTTGAAATGATTTTAATCAAAGATTTTTTTTTCTATGAGAAAAATAACTATGTAGTAAATATTAAATTAAAAAACTACAAAAAAATATTAGTAGATATTCAATTTTTTATATACATGTTTAGAGTTCTCTTCATTATTATATTTTCAAAGCACTACCTTACTTAGTTAAGCCTTTTAGGAATTTAAAATTAAATGGAATAAATTATAATTTAATAAATAGTAATAGAAAATCAAAACCCTTCCCACAGCAGAAATTATCTAAGTAGAAATATTAATATTAAATATATTATCAGCAGCAACAATCTTTCTCTCTATCTACTGCTAGATGAACGTCCCTTACAATATTTTTTTTTTGGATCAATTTCGACGAATTCTCTTATAATTCTCTCTTCTATCCAGATCTTAGATTTATATCTAAGTCCCCAATCAATAATTTTTCTTTTCTATCATTAATCTTCTTTTATTGCTTTATAAATGGTTTATGTCCATTCTAAAATCCTCATTTTTGTGATAAAGTACGTAACTTTTGTTTTCTTTCTAATCTAGTCGATTTTTTTATCTCAACGTATTATTTCTAACATACATCTTTCCATACTTTTGAATGAATTATTCTGATATTTGAAAGTCATGTTTCATTGTCATAAATAAAAACAGGTAGAATGCATTAATCAAAAAGTTTTTTTTCTTAAGATAGTAAGCATATTCGATTTTATTATATGAAAATTTCCTCCAAATTGACACCATCTCACTCTTATTTTCCTGTTCAATTCTTCTATAAATTTTTATACATATAGAGAGAGGGGGGTGGTAAATATCAAGATCTACTAAAACTCAGATATTCAAATGAAACCAATAATTAAATTTAAATATAAACAATTATTTTTCATGAAAACTGAAAGAAAAACATCGACTATTTTGTTCTATGGGTAAATGTAATTTGGAATTCGTATTCGATGTAAACAAATATCCCTAGAGAACGCCTGTCTGATTACAAATGTGTCATTAAAACACATAATATGTGTTTATTTAAATGAAAAATATAAATATCAACAAAATGTAATTACAACAGTAAATAATAGTCGATTTCCAATAAAATTCGATATAATTTTGTTGTCTTTTAAATATTGTTATTTTCGTTGCACAACGTGTTGAGCGCTCGATGGTTTACATGCGTACACATAGATTTTCATAACAAACCATCCGTTCAATCCGTTCATATCTAACATTAGTATGATTCTCATATTTCACAATGTATGAAATAGCTATGTTGAATTTTGTATGTATTTGAATATACGTTAATTATGCTAATACGTTTTGAAATATTGACGTTAAACATTCGTGAAGCAACATGCAAAATATTTAATTATAGTACGTGTATATGAAATTAAATTTTACTAATTGTATAAATTACATATTTTATTAGAAATGAACCGTTTCTTTTTCTCCTTCGTGTATGGTTAAAAAGATTTAATAATAACAATAAGAGTTGCAATGTTAAGACAGCAACGTAGTAATTATCATATAGCGTATTTTCGCGTTTCGTATTTACATAGTAAAAGAGTATTGTATAAATTGTGCAGATTTGATCTTAATATTTTCATGGAAATTCACATTTTAGAGGTCGGAGAACTCGAATCAAGCAGTTTCGTTGTTTGGAAGACTGAGTTTGCATTAATGTGTATGTATGAATCTGTTTTTTAAGCACGGAAAATGTTAAAAGTATAATTTCATTACAAGTTCTTATTTGTAGTTCTAGCTCGTTGTAAAAACATTTAAAATATTCTTGAATCAACATATTTATATGAATAATTTTAATAGATAATTTTTATTTCGCAATTGACCAACAAGATTTGAATTTGAAATAAGTTAACATTTAGTTTTGATTGAAATAATAATTATTTCCGGCAATTTCAATAATTAAATAATTACATTTTAAATTTCTTAACAGTTCAGTAATTTCAATTAAGTCACTAAATTATTATTAGTTTTTATAATTTATAGCATATAATATATATCTCACCTGTATTATTTCTGTTTATAGATTTGTATTTAAATTTTGTTCCGAACACGAAAATAATGTTATACCTCTCTGCTTTTAGCTTGAAATATAATACACTTTTATGATTAGTCTCGCTTAAATCCGCATTATAATCAACACGTTGAATAACGTCGTAAAATAAATATATTTAAAGGCCATATCATCAACATCCTCGAATTTTCATTTAGTGTACACGAAACAAAGATCCATTAGTCTTCGGTAAAAGTTACACAGAGTACACATGTTCCCAGCAACAGTCGTTTATTTACGGATAAGATTTAGCTATATGTGCTGCTAAGTGGTCCTTTGAGAGGCAATACGCCCTTAAAATACCTCCACAGTGCCATTGTGATTGCAACGTCTACAATAAAGACGATATATACTTAGAAATGTTTTGCGAACTGGGGTCAGATATTTAATTTAAAAACTCTATTTGTGTGTAGGTAATTTTTGGTAAATTACATCGGAAAAAAATTAAAATTGTATATTTTGTTGTTATATTTATTACTAATACAATATTTTTTCAATATTAATAATAGTTGAGTTGATTATTTTAAATAAAAAAACGTGAAATTTGTTAACAGATAAATTAATTATCTCAAATTTTCAAAAAATATATTTATATTTTTTACCATTCTTTAAAGTTCTAAATCTAAATATTAATCAGGGGCATGTTTTATTTCTTTAAATAAATAACAGATTTTTATAGTAGAATTTTAAACATTTTCTCAAATAAATCAGAAAAATATTTTACATTTAAATAAAATAAGTAATTTTATTTATAAATACTAATTTATTTGTATTCTTATTTTCAAGAAAATAAATATTTTATTTTAATCATTGAATAAAATTGAAATAAAAATATTTTGTCATTTTTATTTATTGAATATATTTAAATATTTTTAATTTATTCATTTATGTAACTAAGTTTATGTTTATTAAAATCGAAACTACAAATGTAATTTTATCAGTTTTGTATCCAATATTTTAATTATAAAAACTATTTAATTTTTAATATCTCTCATATTTATTTATAATTATATATTATAGTTAATTGCACTTTTAAAAACAGTTAGTTTTTTAGTTATATTCGTATATAGCCCCAAGTATAATAATCATCATCCTCGATGTTATTTTTATGATTATATATAATGCTTTCTGTAGTTGTCAAAATGTTTTATCTAGTTATTTTTTATTTTTAATCTCTTTATATTATTCGAAAGAATATAAATATATTTTTCATTTAAATAAACAAAGACACTTTTTTGTGAAAAACGTATTGAAACATAATATACGAACTTTTAAAATACGTTTTGCTTTCGACAAAAAATCTTCCATAGAATTTTACTTCATAATTTACATAAAAATAAAACAATCGTTAAATTTTTCTGTAAGAAATATGAAGAAGAAACCTCGCACACTTTCATGACATAAACTTCTATTACAAAAAAAAAGAATTATGAGATTCAAAAGAGCAAAAGCACTCTAAGTAAAATACAATCGAACATTGATGTAATCGATGCGGCAAACTTTGCAAAACTTTTGTAATTTCTGAACCATAGCCGGAGCATTGCATCGTCTACAGTAGGAGTGAATGTGTACAGTACACATCGAAAAAGACTACCGGAGAAAAAAAACTTCCAAACTCGTTTGGTAAAACTGATTTCGTGTATCTCAACTGCAAGACATGCTCGCTTGGATGAACTAATAGACTGGTGTATGTGTGTACGTTTGTAAATGTATTGGTTAGTATTTGGTCCCGTCTGTCTTTTTTATGCAAACTTAATCGCCCGCACTAATGATTACAACACTGGGTTTTTATTACAGGTACATATTATAATGTGTTGTATTTTTTTTCTTCATCTTATTTTGTAATAAAACTTTTATACAAACCGAATAAAGTACACAAAGTAGATACGACAAAACTGATTCGATCGAGAAGACAATTCAATTATCTTGTCGAAATTTAATTAAATCTTGTTATTTGCTATTAGTTCATTCCAGAGACGATAATTCGAAATATGATTTTGACAGATGCAAACTGATGTCGTTTAATTTTTAATTGAGTTTGAGAAAATAATTATTTTCTTAACAGGAATATGACTTTTTTTACTTAATCTTGAAACTTCGAACAACAAAGAATTATTTTTAATTTGTACTTACATATATATATATATATATATATATATATATATATATATATATATGTGTGTGTGTGTGTGTGTGTGTTTGTATTATATATAAATTGTAAACAATTTTCATCATACTGAAACGAGAAATAAAAATTATCTGTTGGTTGATTTTTCATTTGGTTATATTGAAAACGCACATGTTAGTTTTTACTGAAAAGATATTATTTTTGGTATTTTACATAAAATATTTAATTTTTCAATATTATCTAATATAAAATTTGTATATTTGAGTTTTATTTCAATTATTAAAAATTAAGATTTTTTAATTTGTAAATAAACCAACTTTTCCATTTTACCAATTTTATTAGTCAACAAGATTTTATAAAAGTGTTAAATAATTATTTTATTGTCCAATTTTTATATTATAATTTTTTTTGAAAAGCCAAAAAAATATTTTAAATAAAATTAAAAAATAGAAAAATGAAAACATTCAACCAAAAAAAGTCGAATATCCATTTATTTAATTCATGAATGAAGTAATTTTTCTGTTTTTCTAATTTTATTAATCAGCGAGATTTTATAAAAGTGTTAAATAATTATTTAATTATAGACTTTTTGTATTATAAAAATTTTTGGAAAGCCAAAATAATTTTTAAACAAAATTAAAAAATAACAAAAAATTTATATCCACATAGGGCTCTAATGTAACTTTCTGATGATGTCAGAAAAATAAAATCTTATAATATTGAAATGAGTGATTTATTTGTGTTAAATTGTATTTACCATTTTACTAAAATATAATTACAAAATAAAATCAAACCAGTTTAATGTTAAAGTTCGATTTTAGTTAATGCCTTAATAAATTTCTACATATGAATATTTTTTGTCGAACTATTGTAATTGAATGATTCTCCCTATCTAAATTAATTAATAAAATAGAAAAGTTTTAAACACTATTGTGCTATTAGCAATTTAAACTTTTCTTTGTGCGAGACACGAAATAGTTCTATTGCTATTAGTTTTAATTAATTAAATTGTTCACATTTCGTAAATGTTTTTTATTGAAGTTCGTATTTAGTAAACAAGATCAGCTGTATAATAAATCATTAACTCGATTACACATACGCAATCGTGTTTGTGTATAGTCGAAGTTGGTTTCCTGACATGTGCGAAATATTTTTTGTCGATTAGAATGCACGACCGGTGCTACAGATAATACAAATAAACAGGCAAACAAATAAGTAAACATTTTCACCGCCGTACACTTATAATTACATCATTCCAATACCCTTATGTACAACAACTGTTTCAAAGTTAACACACACCGCGTCCCATTCTAATCAGTTCCGACATGTTTACTTATCGAAGGGAAGATTCAGTCAGCCGACGTTATAGTAAACAGTAGGCCGTTTGGTGTAAACTTCGTCGACCATTCTCTAGTCTCTGAATCCTCATACAAATAACCCCTAGTGCTCTTGTAGTGTTAAGGCCGAGGCGTTGGGCAAACAAGCTCGACATCCTCTAGCGTACCGCAAAACATAACTTAAGCTTCTTGTCCTACAATAGTTGTAATAAATTGGTGCGTATATCAACGATATTATTATAGTAATACTAATAAACGGGGTGTATGTTTCATTTATGCTTGTGTCCGTTCACTGTTTTGAGCGGTTAATCGTAAAGGCGCAGCCTCAAATTACTAGTGACATATTGTACGCTTTTGTTGTATAACACTATATAGTTTGGAGACGAGGCCCGTACTACTCGCCCGTCATCATGCAAAATATTTCATGTAATATTTCTCGAAAAGTTATATTGCGAACAAACATGATTGTAATTAAACTGTTTTCAAGAGATAAATATAACAAAGTTCGTACACTGAACTCTCGTAATCGGTTTTAGGAAGATGATTTTTTCTATAAAAATTTCATCTCCAACCATTATTACGTTAAAATCCACCAACTAATATCTTTACTATATAGATATAAGATGGAAAATTGTAATAAAAACGCTATAAAATATTTATTATCATATTTTCGTTGCTTTTTTTAGTTTGCCATTTTCATACCATGTTTCGTTTCTTGGCTCTATAAAAATATAATAAAAAACTCATGAAATGTTTTAGATTAGCTGATAGATAAATTTCTAATTTTGTGAAATTTTATTTCTTTAATATAACTAAATATATATATATATATATATATATATATATATATAATTCTTTTATATGATTTGAAATATTTTTTTTAATATTTTACATACAGTACTTTTGAATATCCTTAAAATAACAAAATTGACAATAAATGATTTTTGTATATTAATTTAATATTTCCAGAATATTCTTACAGATAAATATATTACATAGTAATTGTAATATAGAAACTTATGTTGTTTAACAATATTAACAACTTGTAAATAAAAAAATGTCAGTCCTGCATTTTGAATTTTATTTTAATCACAACAATAAAAATGTTTGAATAAAAACATTCTTTAGTTAAAAATGTATTTTGATCAAAATACTAATTTCAAATAACTATATTCAAAATAGTTAATAAAATAAATATTTATATTAATATATATTTTTTGATTAAAGAACTAACTCCTTTATATATTATCCTGTATATCATTGTTTGTAATTTTCATTTTATTTTATTTATCGTTTCTAGGACTGTTTTCCTTCAACCAATATTTCTTTTTCATTTTCTTCTTTTTTTATAATTTAAGATAATTCCAGAAAATATTCCATGAATTCTTTCTTGAACTTTACTATATATCTAGATTTTCTTGTCCATTAGTAGTCCCCTGTTCTTGTTATATAATCGCTCCATTTCCATTTCAAACTTCTTATTTTTGCTTTAACAATCATAGTCTTTGTTTCCAGTCTGATCTATTCAGTTCTGTTTTTATTTTTTCTTTCATATTCCTTTTTATTGTCTGGAGCCATTGAATTAGTTGTAATTAGAGGTTTTTTTTAATTAATTTTCATTATTTCAATATTATAATTTTCTAAATATATATCTAATTGATCTATTTTGCTATAATTTTTAAACCGATAGTAAATACTTAAAAAGTGCTTCATTATAATTAAAAATTTATCAAATTGTTTTTTCGCTTTAATCATTATTATATTTCATGCTGATATAAAATTATTAATTATTTAAATATGATTTTTAATATATATATGTATATATATATATATATATATCTATGTGTGTATAAAAAATAAATATCAATTTTTGAATCTATTGTAAATAAAAAACGAGATCTAAGACAAGAAAACGTTCTTGAATTAAATAAAAAACAACAACAGCAGAGAACAAAGAAAACGATAAATAAAACACGAATAAACACGCAAGACTGATAGTATTTGAATAGAAAATGGTAATAGAACGGTCTTATAAAGGTAAGGATCTATTTGACCGGATCGCACGTGTTTCACAAGTCACAAAAATATTAGTTCGGTTGTGTGGCCGGAATTCTCATGAGAATATATTTTTCCTGGAGTTTTCAGGTCGAGATGATGACGTAAGCGAACGAATTGCATTTTATACTGTTAGTCGAGTTCATAGAGAAGCTTCTCTACCGAACTTCGGTTATACCACTTAGTGTTTTGTTCATTTTGTGTATGTTTAACTTTCGTGGTTCTAACTATCTTGCTGTATTAGAGTTTCTTAGGATCTGCAAGTTCATTTTTATTTTCAATTATTAATTTCCTTTAATACACTCACGTATATATATATATATATATATATATATATATATATATAAATTATTTAATTAATTTTCAATTCTTAATATCTAACATTTTTTTTCATCTTGTTATAACTTTTTTATGAATCAACTGTAATCATTAAAGTCATAATCTAATTTCCTTTACATTGATTTCAACTGTAATTTAAAATAATTTCATTATAAAAAACATGTTCATAAATAATGAATGGTTTGCGAAGAATCTAGCAATTAATCTTCCTTGGATATCTGTTTTTTAAAAAGGTAACATTGCAATAATCTTCATCTACATTCCGTCAGTTAAAACGTGACTAGAATTTGTACAAAGATGAGAAACTTAAGTACAAATTGAATTCACTAAAAGCAAGTACATCTATTTGTTCAAGTGTAAAATCTATATAGAGTTTATATCCTTGCAGTTATATTAAATACGACTAGATGCATATATCTACTTTATATGAATATTCGTATTTAATATGAAAGATGTATGAATAATAAATTCTCATGATTTCAAATTGTGTATGTAGTATGGTGTATACTATATGTGTAATTGTTATATTGCACGATATGATTTATTCTTCTGTTATTAACAATTCCTGGAAATTAATTTTGAATTTTAATTTAATACAAATTTATTCATGCAAATTATGTTTGTTTATTCATAGTAACATTTATTACATAATTTAATATTTAAAAAAATATTTTTATAATTATTTTTTTATAATAAAAAACTTTTTTAAAAATGAATATTTTTCTACTACTAGAAAAGTTATTTTTTATTATTGAATTATATTTTCCAATTAGGAAGATATTTTATATTTTCATATCCAGTTCAGTATATTATTCATTATTGAGAATCTAAATAAGAGAAAGTAAAGTATGTACATACATTTCAATATTGTAAATTATTTATTAATTGTTTACTGATTTTTAATATTTTCAAAATATAATAAAATAACACAAGATAAAATTAATTCTACGATTTTTTAAAAAATATTATATAATCTGAATCAAATTTAATATTTCTTTCTACACTTAGTCATTTAACACACTGTATAGAGATCACAAGATTATTTTTTTTTGACTAAAATTTTTTTTCAAATATTAAAAAAGGATTAAAAGTTAATATATTTTTAAGAAAAAAAACTCTATTTTTGGATTTAAAAAATAATATAAAATTCTTGTATCAAGAATGAAAAAATCATAAGTGAAATAATAAAAAGATTAATCGAAAATAAAATTAAAATAATATAATTTAACAAGCAAAAAATGATTTTATTTAAGTAGTTTTGGTGCGAGTAATTCATTTCAATCAAACATATATTATTGAAGTATTATTAAAAATTATAAAATTGCATTAAAATATAAATTAAATAAACAATAATTAACCTATTTAAAATTATTAATATAAAATAACAATTTGTGAAAACATTATTGAAAAATAATTATAAATAGAAATAGAAAAAATATTTGTAGAATTATAATAAATGTTTTAGAGGAATGAATAGAACCTGGTGTTAAATTGAAGAGCAGATAATAATATAAATAATAACTATGGAAATATTCATCAAATTGATATTTTCAAAATAAATTCAATATTTTAAAAAATATGTTTATATTTTATTGATAATTATTCTAAAAAAATACAATATTTTAATAGAGAAATTGAAATTTAATTACATTTTTTTTAAATATTTTTTTTTATTTAAAACTATTTTCAATACCTTGTTCGTTTCATAGACTAATCTAAAAACTTCTTCAATCTCCTATATTGGACATCACTTTTTATTTATTATTTTTTAAGTATTTCATTAGAAAATTCTTTCTGAAAATTTTTCATTCTGAAAATTCTTCAAATATTAAACTACTCTTCTTCATATATATATATATATATTACAAAAAGTTTATATTAATGTATAGTTTATAAAATAGACAACATTCATGCAATACCTGTAACATTCATAAATAACATTTTTTCTGTTGCAGAATGTACACTTAATTTCAGTTGACAACATTATGTACTAAACATAGATGTATATATGTTTGTATGTACATATGTATATATACATAGTTATGTATATGTATATATATATATATATATATATATATATATATATTGCTTGATCAATATAACCATCATACTACAATACCACTCTCTGTTAAGGGAATAATACTGCAAGCTGCATACTGCACAGTGGTGATGCGTCATAAGTGCAGTTGCATAGAAACCGCATTATCAATTATCGTGGCATCTATTATGCCGCCATGCATTCCATTCGCCCTATTTCAATTAATATTCATGTGATTGAAATTAAGTTTAACAAACTGTATCGAATTTCGTTGTTATACAAGAAACTTTGTTAACAATATAATTATTGTCAATCAAATGTATGTTGCGAATGTTTAAATTGAAATTTGGCAGTTGTTGTTGATTCGTAGTTATGATGTACAGTTTATTATTAATTATTAATAAATTTTCGATATTTGGATTTATATACATACGTTCGTGTAAATATAAAATTGCAAATATCATTTTAATAATATTTGACATGCTGACATTAATTTATTACAGTTATATATTTATCAAATGAAAAAATTAAATTATAAATTTATGAAATAACTACTCAATGATTTTTTTACTTCCCATATCTGTAGATTGGTAGGTCTGTTATAACAATGTTATTCATTTATATAAGGAAATCAGTTTTATGAAATATTTTTTTGTTTATTATTGAATTAACTTGTCAGATTGACAAATAAATCAAAATTAATTATATCAGCTCACTAAATATTACTCTTCGGCTCTACAATCGTATAAAGTCTTGTCTTTTCTAGTAGTCATTTCTTGTCTTTGAGTTCCTTAATAGTTATGTTTTTACGAAATTGGATTATCTCCCATATCTATTTCTCAACTTGGAGGAATCGATTATAAAATACAGACTACAAATCGATCTTAAAAAGTTTAACACTAAACCTACCGATACTTCATGTATACCTATTCCAAGCACAGCGGGTCAAGTGACCCGTCTTTAAAATGTTATATATTATATATTACTATGTATAGCGAAAAATAAATCATTTAGCACAATTTGGTACATGAATAAAACAATTTTTTCAAATAACGATTCAAAATTGTTTATTTATTTATTTATAAAACCTATTTGGCACCTTTTTCGCATTTGCACACGAGAATCCGAACTTGAATTTGTTGACGTTTTCTGTATAATTTCTTTTTCTTCCTGTTGCTCATGTTGAAAATCTTCGGCAAGTTCTTCAGCTAATTGGAATAAAAATTGTTGTCTAGAAATTTTTTCGCCGGTTGTTTCTCTGTATAAAACCCACGAGTTGATTCCAGCCAGGTCAAGAATATTGAAGAAAATCTGCGCAGGCCATCTTTGTGATTTCGATTTCACGGAGTATTTTCTTGCCATTTGATCCGTCATGTGTAGACATTTTACCGTATTTAGTATTATTGTAGAATCTGATCGTTTCAGGTATACGCTTACCGTTTTTTCGATGCTTATAGATTTATGCTTTGAGCTTAGTAGAAGCACTTTTTTGTTTGGCTAACGAATTCCCCAAGCGGAGATGAAGCTCCTCTGTTTTCATCCTTTCCCAAATATGGAAATCCATTTATAATGTATTTGGTGCTGACGTCAGATGCTAGCCAGAATTTGATACCAAACTTATCCGGTTTGTTCGGCATATATTGCGTAAACCTACACCTCTCTTTGGTTGGGAAAAGCTGTTCATCGATAGTTACATGTTCCCCAGGCTTGTAACAATTTTGGCTATTCTCGATGAATTTGTACCATACTTCAGAGATTAAATCAAATTTATCTGTTTGTAAACGCTGGCTTCGTTGACTTTTTTATCGCTCGCTTGGAGTAGAGTGAAATTCGCTATTCATTCGTCAGCCAACAACAAATATAACGCAATACAGCAAAATATATGATGGAATAGCAAAAATGTCTAATGCAATGGTTTTGTATCACAACCACACATACAAATCTTCATGATATCATATGAATCTTTGCACGGGTCAAATGACCCGTTGCGGTAGTTAAGGCAGATTACATATATTTCTCGGTAAAAAAATAACAAGAGAGGAGTAAATATTGAAAAATGCATTGTATGTAAATTATATTAAAAGTCATAAAGTCAACTAGCGATGTGATAACGCTTTATGTGAGAAATTTTGAAAAAAAGTTTAAAAAGGGTCATTTGACCCGTCGTGGTAGGTTTAGTGTTTTAATAATAAAAATATTTATTTTAACAAAAAAGTCAATATCTTTAAGTACCAAAATTTATAAGGGTGGAAAAATCAATTTCTTATTTTTTAAAAAATTATAAGGTTTCAGATTTTCATTTTCGTTGATTATTTAACACTCTGTATATTTTTTTGTAAATTTAGAAATGATTCACTTATTACAAAGTAAATTAAATATAATAAAAAAAATAGTGAATGAATAGGAAATATCAAATATATATTTTGAATTTATAAAAAAATATCTTTTCACTTTTTTTATATAAAAACGAAGTGATTGTGAAAAGAACTTCTTTACTTTATAAATATGTTCATGAATGTACAATTCGATAATTAAAAAGTAGTTCTTATTCGCATCGAAGATTCGGCGAGTACTTAAAGCAGAGCATTATAGAAATCTTGCAGCTCGATCGTAATAATTAAACGAGCTTTATTCTCCGAAACACAATAAAATAAATTAATCCTTAGTATAACAGTATGTATACACTCATCCATTCATCGTAGATATTCTTGGTATTGGTTAGGGGTGAACAGTACATAGTATAACTTGAAATTTCATTAAACCGAACTATGTACTACATAGGTAGTACGCCATCTTGATTTACCTGCTACACGTTGTTTTACTAACCTAATCTGCATGCGTTTGCTGCAAATTGGATAGTTCAGACGCAATGGATTTATACTGAAAGGGATGAATTAATTTGAATTTGTTTATAATGAAATTTACGTAACGGAGGCGGTGAATAATGTGATGCATTCGTTAATTAATTGTTATTATATTTGATGTCGGGATGAAAAATTAAACCGAAATTTGTAATTGTGGTTACATTCAACGATAATTGAAAATCTCTCTTATCTCTGCTTCGTCATTTTCTCTATCATCTACATTTACATTAACGATATGTTCACAAAGTATACATACTTAATGTAAAACGATTGAATTTATAATAAAAATGGAAAAATGATGGAATAAAAAGCTCGTTGAGAGTACTCAGAATGTTTATTCATGGAATTTGAAAAAAATATCCTATATAATTCATCATACTGTGTACATAATTGAAGGTGATGTATCTCTGATTTAAAAAAAACTACATTTCGCTCATTTAGAATTTAATTCGTGGAATATAACAGTGTGTGAATAAACCTAATACGAACGTGCTGTACGTAGAGATATTGTTATGTAAAGCGCATTGAATTGAAATGCACATAGATAAAAGCTTTCTGTTAAGTTCATGTGTAAACATATATATATATATATATATATATATAATAGATTACTAAGTTTTGTAAACATTTTTTTAATTATATTATATTGTTTTTTAATCTTACTAACGAAGTATTAAAAAGTACTTTATTAAATACAGAATTATTTTCAATAACTAACAACATAATTAATCTCATTTCAATACATTTATGTTTATTGAAATTTTGAATTAAGACAAATATTGATTTTAATTTAATTATATTTATGTATTTTTAGATTCAAATATTTTTTTATTATTTTAATAAACTGCCTAAAAATCAAACTAACCATACTAACAATCCAATTAACTCTACATAAAATTGAAAAGTTGTAAGAAAAGTTTATCAACTTGTTAAAGAAAATAAATCTTATTTTAATTAAAGCTTTATAAATTAACTAGTACGAAAGTTTAATTATTACTTGTGACTATCTTTCATCCATCCAACAATTTATTAATTCCCGCTGGGTAAAAAATTCGCTCTTATCAAAATACTTCTCTAATATCTTGACAACTTGATTGTCTATATCGAACATTTTTTCTATTTAAAACAATGGTAAGAATTTAAAAAGGTAGTAGTCTAATGATACAGGTATTGAATTGTGTGAAGGTTACTATTTCCCATCTTATCTCTCTTAATTTTTACTAAATACTCAAAGATGCATAAGATTGGATATTGTCATAGTGAAATACAATTTTTATTTTATTTGCCAGTACTAGATGTTTAATCTGTCTAATTATTCCTAATATTTCTAAATGATTTCATTTCATTGCAGCATCTCATAGTGTATTGGTTTTCTGATGTCCCATAAAATAAATAGTATCTTATATTGCTAGGATTTGAATATAAAGATAGATAACTATTTGAATTAGTAGTAATTTCATTTCCTCATTGCCAATTTTCAACCATAAATTACCAATCTATCTAAAACTATTTCTATATAATAATAAAACAGTGATGAAATTCTAACTCTCTGACAAGTTTTGATGAGTAAAATCATAAAATACCCATCTGGATAGTTTCATGAAGATTCAAAGTTAACAATTGATTTATTACTCTGAGTTCCTTTGAAAGTTTCTACATTATTAGGAAGGAATTTACTTCCAGTTTGACCCAAATAATATCATCATGTGTTCTAAATGCTTACACGATGAGTGACATCCTTTCAACAGAATTTCTCGAATCATTTTTTAAATGTGGATACAGGTACTGTATTTGTACTAAAAATAACACATGAATTTTAATTACTGATTTCCCTATTTGAATTTCATACAAATTGCAATGGGGATAATACTCTTTATGACTAAATCATTATAGGATAATAATTTTTCAGTACAAAATTGAAAATGGATTTATTGATTTAAATAATCGGTACATTACAACTACAATAAAATATTTTATAATAAAATTAATTACATATTTTAAAATTTATATATAGTTATCTAATATAAATTCATTCTATTATAGTATCAGTGCTGTATTTAATTTTTTATATTGTCTTTTTATTGGAAGCATTTTTAAAATCCTGTAAAAATGTTTTTAAAAAGTATATAGATTATATTAATGACCTCCAATTAGTATAAATCCCTCAACAATGCTCATAAACGTACAGATAAAAAATGAGTTGAAACTTCCTGATCAACCTATGTATTTTTATATATAAAACATTGATAAATGTCTACATAATATCTTTTTTAACAATCTTGTAACAAAGTTGAACTGCTTTATTGTTAAATATCAAATCATTTCCAGCAAAAAATATGTATTGTTATGCATTTTTAATTTCAATTTAATTTTATAATATCTTCAAGTTTTAAAAAAGAACAATCGTTAAACTCAATTATTATTCTCAAATAATGATTAATAAAAATGTGCAAAACGACACGATACAATTTTAAAATTAAAAAAAATATACACAGTAAACTCATTTTCTGAAATCAATCTTTTATAATAAAGCGTGAACGCGTTCAGGTGATGAATGATGTTTAAAAATGTCTTAGCTAAAGCCTGAAAGTATGACTTGCAAAAATTTCTAATTAATAAAGAAGAAATATTGATAAGGGAGATGAAATGGTTGCTTGTAAAATTATTTGGAAATGATGTTTTAATTAAGATCATGTTTGTTTGTTTTTGACACGAAGTTAAATTACAATGCAGAAAAAACATGCTACTCAATATAAAATTTATATTAAATTCGTTTCGATTTGTGAATTATTTTTATTATGTACGATATTTGATTATTGATGTTATTAAAATATAATGTATAAAATATTTTATTTTAAAATACTACCCATTGTATGTTATAAAAAAATAATTGTTAAAGGATATTATTTTTAATTGAACATCAAATTTTGATACAACTATTTTTAACCATTTTTTTTAATTAAAGAGATTTTTGAGAAAAATAGTTAACATGAAGTAAAATTATTGTTTAATATTCTTTAATTATAAATAAAAGTAATGAAACAAAACTTTTATAGTTAATGAAAATGAATGAACGCTACATTTTTTCTTTATAAATATGTTTCATAACCACATTTCTATATTACAGTTACTACGAGTATATTTATATTGAGAATTTAAAAAGTATTTCACAAAGATACAAAGACAAAGGTTTTTACAGAACAATAGACAATTGTTACTGAAACATTTTTTAAAAAATATTAATAATAAAAGTATGAAAACAGAAATAATAAATGCTCGTTGTTTATTGATGATTTTAAATCAAAACACAAGCAAAATTCAATATAGATAAAAATAATTACAATTATTTTTCCAGCTTGAAACTTTTCTTTCATTATTAATTTTCTATAGTTTGGTATTTTTAAATTTATATATAGTTTTATTATATCACATATATCATCATTGTTTGTTAAGTGATATAGAGGGTTTATTACAACGTTTGCAATTTTTCATAAAATGTAAACCACTTTTCCTTATCTCGATTGTCTTCTTCTATTAACTACCTACTTATCATTACTTTTTCTCAGTCTTATGTTCATGTCTTCCAAGATCATTCCCTTCTTGGTCTTTTAGCAGGAATCTGTTTCCAAATTTTCTTTTTCCATCTGTTTTCTTTCATGTGATCGGCCATTAACCTATTTTTTCTATTCTGTCTATTATATCATCCTCTACATTTATTATTTCTTTTATAACGTAACTAAAAATATTCTAGAGTCTAAAAATCTTACAATTTCATCTAAGATCATCCATTTTTAGGACATGTAACTTGAGGATGTTTTTTTTCAATATATATTAATAAACTTTTTTGTTATTAGATTGCTTTTTCGTGAAGGATTAATATTTGATAGTAGCTCATAATTAATCATTTCATTCATATCCTACCAAACCCAATTTAGAATCCTCCTTTTGGATGTATTAATGGAGTCTCATTCCAGTTAATTCATTATTTAGACGTTTGATATTGGTATAAATAATCAATTTTTTGTTACCAATAACAATTCGATTCAAAAATGATTATTTTTCCAATAAGCAGAGATAAGAAGTGTAGATGTCCATTCATTACTTCAAATTAAGTTCTGGTAATTCGTAAGAAACCTACTGATGCAGCTTAGAAACTTTATCAATCGTTTTCAAATGTTGAGTGAGCGTTAAATGAGTTGATAAGAGCTACTCGGCTAATTTTTCCACTGTATTACTTATATCCTATTATTTATGAGATTACCCAATATACAATATATATAAAATTAAATATAAATTAAAATTTAGCAGTTAAACTGATTGAACTTTCAATCAAATCATAAAAAAAACTTTTCTTTATTTCAATCGACTAATCGTTTTATACATTTTGTTATTAATCCAGTCAAGATTATCATTAGAACATATTTCATTATAAATTTGTACTTTTAATTCTCAATTGAAAAACTAAAAACGGTATACTTCCCTTGTTCTCTACAGATTATATACTTTTTCTGGTAGCAGAGTGTAATAAATAATGTCGAGGTAAACCACAAGAACGCTTTTACTGTGTACAGATATTTTTTTTCTGCGAAGTCGAACAGAAAATTTACAAACGTACATTATTCAATGTAGTCTTGTTGCGTGCATTTTATATCTAATTGAATTTTTTTCCAAACGTTATGTTCGGTGTTTTATCCATTATTAAAGTTTATTGTACGAAATTTAACAGCACGAGTTAAAATAAGTTCAAATAAATCTATTTAAGCACTGACGAAGAATTTTAAATATTTACTACATATGAATAAACGTATTTTTGTTAAATAAGAGAAATAGAAGTAACATTAATTAACATTAAATTAAATGTATTTAAATTTGTTTCTAGTTTTATTATATATTTTTTTTAATACTTTTAATATAGTTTTGATTATATCGGTTGCGTTTTTTATAATTAAATATGATTTATTAATTGATTTCTTGTAATAATTATTTTATATTAAATTTGAAATGATATATATGTGTATGTATGTTTGACATTTTTGCATTTACAAAAACTGGAATCAATTCGTATGCACATGTTTCAAAATAAAAGAAGTGCAAACCACATACGTCGTCCAAAATTTATGTGTAGATATGTATACAGTTAACCTGAAGTGATTTCTGAGCATCCGACAGACCATGACAGAGTCCGAACAATGACTCTCTGGACTATCGTGCCAGCGAGGCAAATATTTCGCATCTGTGCAGAAATTAATAATATCGTGGCGGGCATATAAAACAATAGTCTGACCGGTGGTCGGCCGAAACAAACGGACCATTTTAGAGTGTATTCGAGAAGAGAAACGCTATATTTTGATTTATTATAGAAGCCCGTTCATTGTTCAAAAGCGATTTATTAAATTATTGTAGAATTATTATCGTCTGGTTTTTGTGTATGATCGTTTCGTATTTTAGTAAATTTAATTATGTAATAGACTGCACTCGAATTGGAAATCATTTAATTGTGTTTGTTTTATTTGACATGTAAATGATTCGAAATCAATTATCTTTCAGTTTAGAATATTTAATAAGGACAATACTTGATTTTCAATTTGAAATCTGCATTGTCTTGTACACGAATATCGTATTTTTGTGCTAAGAATGAATCGATTAATATTTATTTTGAAGTTTAATTTACTCTTATAAATATTCAATCAAAGTTCTGAAAGACGAATATTCATTAAGAATAAGAAACTCACAAAGTCAAACAGTGAACTTTTCATTCAAAATGATTTTATTCTTGTATTAAAATTCAGTTTTATATTATTCGGCATTTTCTGCGAAATAAACTTATTGTTTATTTTAAATATTTTTATATTCATGGATGCGTATTATTATTACAAATCATTTCGATATATAATTTTGAAAATTGAAAAATTAAGAATATATTTACATTAGTAGAATAATTTTCACGTTATTAAAAAATGTATTTTTCATCTCGTGTGAAATAAAGTATTGAATTTTTGACATAAATTTTATGAATGAATAAAAATAATGTCATAAAAGACAACCTTAAAAAGTCAAATTTATTTTTTTAAACAAAGTCAATCAACATTATTTATAGTGTTAATTAAACTGTATTTAAGTTACTATTCATTCATATAATATTATATAATCGTTGTATAACGATTAAAAATATACTTAAAAAATATTTTTCTGTTAAAATATTCAATACATATTCTTAAATATTTCAAACATATTATTTTTATTTGTTGTCATTGTTTATTTCGTACACTCCAAGTATATATTTTGTTTAAAATAAACTGACAACATGAGGCGCTAAGCCGTCCAGACTTGATGGTCATCGAGCGTGAAGCACTGATAGCAGCAGACGTTGTATTAAATGAAGTCGAAATTCAAGTTTTTGTCAGCGTCCACATCGTTCAGCCAGCATTAATTTGAATTCCACTTCATCCTTATCGCTTATTTCTCGCCATTTGTGGAGTGAGCATCGGTAGACGAAAGCGTTGTGTGTGTTGATGCTTAGCTTTACATTGGATATTTGTTCTGCACTCCGCTAGCCTAGCCAAGCTCTTCTTTTGTTATGGCCTCAACGTTCTTCGTATTTGATTTCACGAGTGGAAAAATTAATTTCCGGATTCAGCAGATGTAGACACGAAGCAAACTTTTGTGTTTGTGTACACTGATGCATTTATTTTAAATGTGTAATGTAAATCTATACCTATACGTTCTTATATATTGGTGTAAACGAAAACGTGTATGTGAATACATGTAGGGTATATTCGATGTTTAATTAAATCATTCTCTTATTACATCAAATTCCGTTCTGTTTGATCATTAAAAATTAATTTAATTGAGAAAAATTTCAACTCGCAGATAATAATGAAACGGTTTTATAACATTGATATAAATTCAACCTTTGAAATATTTTTAATCGTTGTGAACAAAGACGAAATTTTACATTCTCTGTTCTCTAAATTAAATTTTATATATAATCAAATATTGAATATAAATATATCAGTTTTATATTATATATCATAGACATAGTTATATTATAAATAGTAAATAGATATATTTATTAATAGTTTGTAGAATTCTTAGAAGAATAAACTAGTGATTGATAAGAAAAAATATTAATTAGAAATTTAGAGATATGAAAAAACTGAAAAGGAAATCCATGGATTTATACAACAGAAATACAAAAAAATTCGTAAAAGTGGAGTAAAATATAATAGATCAGTCGAAGTAAAAAGTTTTAGAAAAGGCATTAGTCCAGCAGTGGAATATATATATATATATATATATATATACATATATATTCAGTAATAGTAATAGTCTCTTTTATCCACTGATAAAAAAAGATCTATTTCAAAACTTTGCACTTTCAGTAATCTAATGCCTTTCTCTTCCATTCCACATTCATAAATTTAATCGATGGTATCTATCTAATGGTTTCTTCTTGGATATTGTTTTTTTATAATTCCAGGTTTGTAATCAATAATTTTTTTATTGATAATCTTCTCTGCATAAACATACACACACTTATATATAAGTGTGTGTTTGTGTGTATTTACATATGTATGTATGTACATATAATTGAAAAAAATAACTTTAATTTTTTATACAAAGCGATGAAATATTAAATACATATTTTAATTAAACATTTAACTTTTCATTAAATTAAATATCAATTATTACTGGAATTATTCTACTAAAATTGTTTTAATAACCGGGTGTTTACTGTAGTTGAAATACATAACTTAATTCATTTTTGAATAATTTTTTATAAGTTATTTAATTTAAAATAAAAACATTCTAGTGGGTCATTTTATATATCTTCGTGTTTTTTATAAATCGTACATTTGTAATTTTCGTGGAAATAAATCTCATTTCAAATCGACATAGCAGGTTTCGAACAACCAATCTACATGATATTCGAATTAATTAAATTATTTTCTTCGTACTGTAGTATGCATTTTATTAAATTATCAGGGATATGCACTGTCAACAAATATGTTTCATAATATAAGACTGTTTTGATGTGAAATTAAATCACGACTCAATTATAAATTTAATGCCTTGTATTATTATACCTGTTTATATTTCTCAGAATCCACACTTGGAACGTTCTATATAGTTATACATTTTATTGAAAATTCGTTTGCTCGTTAAAATGTTTTTGTTGAATTCTCAGAGTAATAAATTAATATATAATTGGAGATTTTGGTTATTTAAACACTCGTTATATTTTTCATTCTCGTATTTTTAGGAGTAATGAATAATATATCAACTTATACTCTTTACTTTTTATTATATAAATAGACTCAATGTTTATTACTTTGTATGTTTTCTGTCTGGAAACATGTATAAAAAATTAAATCAAATTTTAAGTTCTTTCAATAGTTTTTTTAGACAACATACATTAAATATGTAATTATTTCACGAATTGTAATGTACAATGAAATCTCTTCGTGGGAAATGAACTTTATTCAAGGTATTTAGGTTGAATCATTATGAATAATAGATGTTAACTGATTCACATGAGTCACATAATTTATTTGGCATTGATCTCGAAGTAAATTGTTTAATTAAAGTAGTATTTGGTGACATCGTAAGTCATTATTTAAGTCTCAGGCATAACTTGTAGTAATTATTGAAGAATTGTTATCGTGAGTTTTAATATTTTACTTTTTTCATATCTATAAACGTGCTAATTTTCATAAAAAGTAAAAAGGTGTATACAACAAGATTTAAATAAAATAAATCATTGAAATATACTAAAATCATATATGAATAAAATTTCAATAGTTATAAACTAAAAATATCAAGTTTGAATGAAAAATTATATTATCAATTAATTAACAAAAAAGCTCACTGAAACTAAAAGCATGAATATTATTTATTTTATATACGACATGAGCAATGAATATTATTACTACGAATAAAGGACGCCTTTTATTTACTGCACTGAAACAGTCGTCGATAAAATTATTCCCTGCAGACCTTTTTCAATTACTGATATCAATTGAGCTACTCTCAATATATAAAAAATTAAAAAGATGTGTCGATGTCAATTTAAATTTGCGAGTAACCGATGAATAACTGAAATATAAAAAAGTATCGTTGTCAACGCGTCAGAACTCCATTTATCCGTATAGGCTGTACAATTATTTTTTGTATGTTCCAAATAAAAATCTTCCACGAGATCATATAACATCCATTATTCATGCACTGTTATTTTTCACATACGAATTTGTCAATTATCAAATTCACAACAGATACACAGCGTTACAGTTTCAGGAAACATGCTTAAACGAGCCAAAGAGAAACTAAATCCAATGAACGAAATCTGAATTAATCATATCCAATTACGTTAGTTACGGTTTATGTATATGTGGGAACAACGCATATTACCCTATTATACCATATCTACTATCGCAAACATAACTAGAAAATGATACACCTGCCCGTGGACCATAATAAAATAGCTTATATTATCTACATGTTAATTAATATGGCACAATTATGAATCAGATCATTTGTTGCCCGAAACTTTTGTACATTGCTAGGTCATCAAATTAAACACTAAGCTCGAATTGCTCACTTTCAAAAGACAAATCTACGAAACAAGCTGAACAGAACACATAATTTATCATGAGTACAGTTGTCTACTTGTTTATAAATTTATTCGAATTGTTACGACTATACGTTTATTTTAATTATGGCTTCGGTTACAACAAATGGGATGGTAATATGAGTTTCTGTTAAATAATATAAATGAAACAATAATACTATATATATATATATATATATGTATAGAAGTAAGTAAGCATAATTAATGTAAATAGCTTTAATTATTTAGTCAAAGCGGCGAAGTATCTAATACACATTTTAAGATGCTTATTAATGAATTTACGCCTACATTTAATTCTCAATTGTAAAGTTAAAGTTTGAAGCTTTTCTAATTATAAATATGTATTTAAATATTCTTCAGTTAAAACTAATTCATAATTATTTAATAAAAATATATTCATATCTTTATATACGGTAGCCTAAATAATAATGAAGGGTTTATATATACATTTACTCACTTACTATCATTTACTATTCTTCGAATTTTTTGGGCCAGCCTATATAACCAATGATAACATTATTTTCTTATATTTCATACACATTTTTTTTAAAAATTTTCAAAAATCAATTAATGTTACTCTTAGTAAACTTTTATTACATTTTTACTTTTTAAAAATACTATTTATCAATTTTTTCAATTAAACTTCAATAAAAATTATTCAATATCATAGAGTATCCAAATTTTTATCTAATAATTAAATTACGTTTTTTCAAAGATTTTTTTAAAATAATATTTGGAAGGTAGATCTATTGTATTTATTATTGAATAAAATATTAGTCTATTTTTTTCTTATATTTTTTAAAAAATAATTTCATCCTACAAATAAGCATTAAGGAAAAAATATATTTATATATAAATAAATAAATATATTTGTATGTATGTGGTATTTTTTTCTAGAAATATAAATAACGAAAATAGAATAAATAAATATTATTTTATATTTTAACTTTTAAAATAAATTAAAAAACTAAATTTAACACTGATAATTATTCTTGATATCATGTTTACACATATTACATTGAAAAATATTATCAGCCAAAAAAATAAAGAAAATAATAAAAAATTCATTATCTGAAAATGACTACCAAATGGGTAATTTTCTTTGTACGCTTCATCGTACCTTCACAATACCTTCTATACGTATATTTCTAATTTTATCTAATCGTTACATTTATACTACTCATTCCTAATAATGTATATACAAAACTGAACCTTTAAATGTAACCGTACATTTCTGAATAGCATACATTACTTATTTATATATGCATTCAAATAACGTTTTTCGATTTTCTATTCATTGAAATAAATAACAACGAATGTTATTTTAAAAACATTTATGTATATATTTACTGTTATTAATGTATATGTATTTATATTTCAAATAAATTTATATATAAATTTTTATATATGTATAAAACAGATTAAAACTTGTATTTTAAAAAAAATTGTATGTATTTTATTCTATACAATTTTGTATATTTTTTAAGAATTTAATACGTGAAAAACTGGTTCAAAATTCAATCCCATTATTTTTCAGTTATAATTCTTTTAAAAATATATTTTTTATGAATTATTCAAAATGTATTGATACAAAAAAATAATAAATGATGATTTATTTCAAAACAAATATGACATTAAAAATATCTGTAATTTATTATAAAATATTTCCACACATATATTTAACAAATAAATAAATAATATTAAGAAGAATCACATTAAACATTTTCCAAATGACTACATCTACATCCACTTACTCATTTGAAAATAATTCTATGATAAAGTACAACTTCCTCCGAATTTCATCGGATGTTTCAATGTAAACATAGGTTTGGGTAAATATAAACACACAGCCCTTTCTCTAGTTACGCCAGTATTAGTAATTACAGGTATGTGTATACCATAATTCATATAAAACACAACGTATACAATATTGTTATAGTGTAGCCTACTTCCAACATATTTTCAACATTTTATGGTTATCGAACGGAAATGACGAAACACATGGTAACCATCATGCGTATAATTCACATGTAACACGAGACACCTGGACAATGAGTGATTGTGCGAATTATCTGGATTGTTTTTAAATAATGACATTATGTTTGCGTGAAATTTAATTTGAACATTATTAACTGGTAAATATATCGGTTTCACTAAATACCAGTGGCTACTAACAGTTAATTAACATCCAATTAATATCGTATACGATAATTAGTTGAACTATGCGAGGAATAAAACCAATAATTGTATTTCCTCGAAAAAGTTTATAGATATACAAATAAAATTACTGATCGTATATATGAAATAATTGATTTTCAAATAATTTCAATTAAAGCCATGTTTCTATGATGGAAGAAATATAATCTTTTATTTCTCTTTAAAAACAGCATCTGTTCCAAAAATATTTGAACTTTAATTAACGACTACATTTTAAATTTAATATTTATGATTTTTATTATTGGTTATTAAAAATACATTCTTTCTAAAAAATACAATTTTCTAAATTAAAACATACCTGATACTATTTTTCAGAAAAATTCCAATGACATAGTTCTTGAATCTCTAAAATGTTGTTAAATTTATTTTTCAACTTCATATCAATCAATATTTAAATCGTTTTTTTTAAAAAAAATTGACTCTTTGTTCGATTCTAAAAAGTCACATTGTTTCTGTTATCTAATTAATAACCTTTGTATTATCCAAAAAAATTAAATTTAAAATAAAATTTAGTTTCAGAAAAGTAGTTTAAAAAATGACTTGCAAATTAAATAACACTCTATTCCAATTTAATAATGATTAGTATCACTCGTTGACATCGGATGATAATTCAGTTTCGCATATGAGTAATTACAAGTTCATTAAGCTAAATAAAAAAATAAATAATGGTATAAAAATTTAAGATCTTAAGGTCATATCAAAATTATATGTTACGATACAGGAACAGAATTAATAACTCCAATTGTATTCACGTTGGTTTTGTACAACAGGGTCATTGAACAAAACAGTATCACATTTTTTTTAGAAATCATTGAAATGATTGATATTTAACGTTAGGTTAGTCGGTCAGGAAGTCAACCATGAAGTATATATTTAGTTCGATATTTTTTATTAATTTTTTTCTCTACGTTTTTGTGTACCACATTCATAAATAAAATCATATATATATATATATATATAATTAAATTTATTCGGTAATATTTAACCTTATTATTGACCTACTTTAATATTTGTTTGTTCATTTTATGTCGCTATTATTGAATCTATGTTATAAAAAAGAACGAAATAGATTATCTTTTATTCCATCAATCTCTTGTTATATAAACGTCGTCTGAATAATTGAAACGAATACTTTGTTAACTTCGCATTTAATTTGGTACGATGTCAGTTTTTTAACGTCTTTTCAAATAACGCTTGAACGTATCACAAATTATAAAAATGTCAGGTATCTTTTATATTTAATTGTTTAGATTTTACCTTTTTATTTATTCATATGAAATACTTTTGTTCACAAAGACTCGTTTTTATATTTGTCTATAGAAATTTTTTAGTAAAATGAAGTATTGCCATATATCGGAAATATAAAGTACTTTTCAATGTTTTTTTATGATTTATATATATATATATATATATATATATATATATGAGAATTTTGTAATACTTTAGTTTCTATTATGATTTTTTAATCTTTTGTATAGTTTTTCATAAAAAATGTAAAAACATTTTATAAATAGTATAGCTTTTATAAAATATTATAAAAAGCGTTTTTATATTAAAAATACTTTTGTTCGAGTAATTTTAAAAATGTACGATATTACAATAGTAATAATAAAATTGAAATATATTGAAAATAAATTTATTTTACGAAATTTCAGTTGAATAAATTACGATTTTATTTGATTTATTAAAAAATTCTCTTTTGTAAAAGGACAAAATATTTTTTTAATGAAAACTGTTAATTATCTTTTATATAAAGTTTATTATTACTTATAACTATCTTTATTCATACAATAATATATTATTTAACTCCATATGGAATACTGTAAAAAATATTCTTCTAATTTCTTATTGATTTAATCTTCTGTATAATCTTTTTTCTATTTTAGAAATTCTGTATGGACTTTAGAAATAGTAATGTGATTATACGAATTAAGAATATATAGATTATTTAACACTTCTTATCATAACTCACTTAATTTTTACTCATTTCGAGGATGGATATTGTCAGGGTAGATTACAACTCCTTCACTATTCCCTAGCATTAGATATAATTATTTAATCAAAGTATTTTGTCTCTCCAGTTATTTGTATTATTTCTCAGTTATGATATTTCATCTTGTTGCATGAAATCATAGTATATTAATCTTATGATATCAGTATTAAACAGTATTTTCTTTTTATGATTAAAAAAGGGTTTAAAAATAGATCGAATTGATTGTCCATCTTGACAGTAATATTTTCTTGTGATATTATTTATATTGATAATCCAAAAATGGCTTCTTACGATATATAAAAAATAATAATGAAATCTGAACTTCTTAAATTTTTAAAATAAATTTAAATTGCTTGAAATATATAAAACATTTATATAATAATACAAATTACTTTTAATGATTAGTGATAATTTGTCTCTAAAAAATATAAAATCAAATTTAGTATCAATCATAAGTTACTCATGCAATCAACTTGATTACGATCACACAATCCCCTTATTATAATTTTATTATTGATCATATATCTATGTAATTAATTTTAGATTTTGAAATTTTTTGTAAATAACTCTCAATTATAGCCTTATAATTAATTAGTTTATTTGCATTTTTACGTTCGAATTTCATGATAAAACATAATAAGTTTTTATTTCAAAGATCAATCATTATAATGTGTTACATTATTTTGAAACTTTCAACTATACAAAAGATATTATTCACTTTTTATAAATTACTTTTCTACAAGAAAAAACATTATTAGTTAAATAATTATATACAAATTGTATTTAAATTGATTTTAAATTCAAAGCAATATAATCATTTTTTTTCTAAAATATATAATAAAATTGTTAATAATCATTTTTGAAACTTTTTTTTCGAGTATGCAATACCATTACTATTTAGTAAATCAAAACAACTAAAGCTGTTCCATATTTTTTACTATTAACACAATTTTACATAAATTAGTCAATACATTTTACAAAAAAATATCATCTACCCTGAGGCAAATCAAATTTTCATCGCCCCTGTTTTTGTTTTATTTGAAAATAAATTAAAAATAATACAGTTGAGCCTGTAGTTTGTAATTTTATTTATATACTCTTTCACCCTATTTAAAACCCGCATATTAAACAATACAATTTCATAGGCTATAGTTACATTTTTGCATTCATTTTTAAATGCCCATTCAATATGTTATACTGTACGAGGGTCGTTTAATAAGTATGGTAAAAAAGTAAGAAAAATTAAATTGAAAAATTTAATTAAATTAGTTAATTAAATCGACCCTCGTAAGTATTTATTAATTTATATTCGAAAAAAATATATGGATAATTTTTGTTGAGAATTGTTTATATATTTTCAATTTTTTTTATTTAAATTATATTGCATTTTATCGAGAATTTTATTTATTTACAAGAAAAACTAATGAAGTCGTTAGAATTTCAAGCTCAAACATTTTAATAATTTGATTTATAAAAAATCCAGTTTAATTTAGTTCACATCATCTAACTATAGATCAGTGACATAGATTTTTTTAGATACTATTCAAGTAGTTCCATAATTATTTATATATAATTCCAAAATAGTAAAAAAATATCTTTCTATGTCCACACAATAGATATATGCAAATTGTACCTTCTATTAGAATTAAAGATATAAAAAAATGTGCCATAAAAATCTCTCTTAAATACTAGTTATAGATTTGTAGCACTATTTTGAAAGCAAATAAAAAGTATAACAAATTAAAACGCCAGATACTTGTTTTTTATTTTCATCGTCAATCCATACAATCAATAGATAATGAGATATTATTAAAATATTTTATGTTTGATCAGGATGTTTAAAAAAATGATGATAATTTAAATCTACTTTAATTAAACTATAATGGATAAAAAACATAACACTGAAAAAACTATAATTTAACTCATACCTAAATATGTATAGATTTTTGTTATATCCACGCTAAAATTGTTCAAGTTGAAAACGTCAGTTCAATTTTAATTTCTGACTTGTTGTTTTAGATAAAATCCGAACATTAAATGTATAATATTTTAATTAATGGATAACTTAAGTCTTATTTCTTCCTGGACTCTTAAACGAAAAGATTCAAAGGTCAATGTCTTAAAAATACACATTTCTCTCTCTCTTTCTCTTTATATATATATATATATATATATATATATATATATATATATATTTAATTCTGTTCGAAATATCCGGGATCTTTATAATCAGTATAGGATAAACAGTACACCTGTACAATTACCTATAATAAAACATACATGAATATTTACAAATTTTCCAGGGCCGTACAAATTACCCACAATTAAAAAAATAAATACTTCTTATAGTAAATTTTGTTCTCTTTCAAAAAATATAAACAAAAATTAATTATCTTTAACGGTTCATTCGCAATTTTGCAAAAATCAAGCACCTGTATAAAAACCATTGCTATAATGAGTCACTTTTAAAAATTCCCTTGGGCCGTACAGATATTATTTAAGGAAAGAAATTAAACGACTCTTATAGTAAATTTTATGTCCTTTTTGATAGAATAAATTATATTTTTCTATCTCTATTTGTTCGCTCGCAATGCTACAAAATATGAACCCCAAAATATTCACCTGTGTTGTTAAAATAAATACAAATTATTACTAGCCTTATCAGTCATAACCTCTAAATTGATATTTGAAACGTTATTTATCCATAAATTGCAAAAAGCACTATTAGAAATAACTGAAATTTCCATTTGATGATGGTGGTGTATGATCGACCTCTGAATAAGATAGAATTTTCTAGTTTTTTTTCACTTCTTCAGAGCCTGATTGAGTCATGGGTCATGTATCATTATGTCAGAAAACACCTGGTGCATTGTTACTTCCAGCATCCATCATTTAGTTATATCAGACATGTGTTAAAATGTGTCTTCTTCAGGACCGTATTAATGACTTTTAAGAAACGAAATAAATTGATTCTGATACTTCATTGTATGGGCTTTCGAACTGCACAAACGAAAATTCTGTATCTTGAACCATGTAATTTAAATATTTTACAAGGCATATATATATTATGAATTTAATTAAAAATTTTGTATGTATTATCAAAAAATATATTATATATACACTTAACATATATATATATATATATATATATATATATATATATATATATTGCGTGTGTGTGTGTGTATTTATAATTTTTTGTAGCACATACAACGGTATTAATCTATATACTATATTTTACTATGAACATCCTGTTATTTTAATTAAAAATATTTTTCATCCAAACAAAAGTATTGACGTTTTAGTTTAATTAATTTTTATAATTTTTAGTGCAGAAAATTGTTACTTTTTTAGTTTTTCTATTGTAAAATATATTTTTATGACAATATTATAACATGCAAGTATGATATTAAATATTGATATGAACATACATATATATATATATATATATATATATATATATATATATATATATATATATATATGATTTAATATTTCCCCAAAAATTACAAATATAAGTTCATGCGAAATCTACTAACCGTAAAATTTATTTTTGTTACGCAAACTAATTTTAAGTCATATTTTATAATTAATAATAGTATAATTACCATTATATGACTTTAATTTACTTATATTTTCAAGAAAAGTAATGATAAAATAATAGGATATAATTTATTTGAACGAACAAAAAAAAATTATTTCGAAACGAAATAACTAATTGAAATTGCTGTACAGTTTGAATTTTTTATAAATTTGTATCCTTGACAATAACATCTAAAACGTATCTATATTACATGTAATTTCTTTTATAACATTATAAAAAAAATATTATAAAGGTCAAATAAATCTTAATTTAGAATCTCATATATCACATTCGACTATACAGCAATTTAAATAATTCAACTTGTTTTTAAAATTGATTGTATAAATTATATATTTAAATTTGAATTTATTCATTTGTGTACGATTGAATTTTAGGTTTGTCATTATATATATATATATATATATATATATATATATATATATATATATATATATATATAAGTATGTAGTTTCAACCACAACTATTAAAAAACGATGTACCTCAACTGGATAAAACTGTAATTATAAGTTATTTTCAATACTTTCATAATATTTCTAAAACAACTTTAGTAAATATTACTGTAATTTATCACGTAAACGTAATCCTATTATATTTCTAAATCTATACTAACAAAGGATAACGAATACTGCTTTATGTACTTTAATTTTATAACAATGTTTCTTTATCTTTAATCTTTTAATCTCTTCTCTCTTACACTTTTGTTTACACATATAATTTTACCTTTATATGTATATATATATATATATATATATATATATATATATATTTATATGTGTGTGTGTGTATAAAGAATGTGTTGTTTTTAGGTAGTGTTTTAATTTTAAATCCTATAATTGAAATTCGTATTTTCCTCAAGCTCAATTTTTATCGTTATTGATTTTTTTAATCTAAAAATTATCATCTTCAATATTTAAATTTTTCATTAAGATACAAATTTTAAAACGACTGAAAACATGTAAAATATAAATTAATTAACCATTATATACAGTACAAGTTTATGTTCAACTATAAATATTATTGAAGTAATATAATATACAATAATTTCATTTTGAATTGTGTACAGCGATTTCGTTGAATATTATTAACATGAACGCAAAGTCATATAATAATTGTGACAAAAAATATTTGATTTAAATAAAATTAACATAATAAAAATGATTATTCATCATTACATTGTAAAGATAACAAAAATACCATAACTCTGCCGTAAATTTGAATAATTGTTATTCATAAAACATCGTAGCGCGTTTAAAAAGCAATGTTTACCACTTGAATCCGATAAAACTAACATATATTAATCTTAAAATGAGCTGTACAAGAGTACTGAAAAAACACAAGAAGCGTGGGAGGAATAATTAACCGAAGGCCATTAATTGGAATAAAACAATAAAATACCCTTGCAGAGGAAGTAATTATGCTCAGCGTCCAAAAACATCTTCCCGCTTCGCAAATGCTTGCACAAAGTAATTATTCTCAAGAACAAATTAGTCTTTGCTATGAGACTCGATGTGACTCATGCAGACATACAGTTCATTTTTTTCTGTCTTCTGCTGTAAAAGATTTTTTTTTGTGTATGTTTACTGTGTTAACAAGTAGTTAGTGCAGAATAAATTATAGTATTTAAAGGAAATTATATAGATTGACGTGAAATGAACTGAAGTGGGGATACGTTTCGTCTTTCTCACACGTGTTTGTATCACGTAAGATAGAATTTGTACAGAGGTGGAATTAGGATTTAATAAAATTTTGATTTAATTATATTAATTATACTTATTTCAGTTAATTCATATTGTACTTTAATAGAAAAATTAATTATTTTTTTTAGTTTTCTTCTTATTTTTTTTCATTTTTCTATGAGCTGATAATTTATTTTATATATTTTAATAGACATTTTAATTTTTCACTATATATGAAATTAATCAAAAATAAAGACACTCTTAATTCTCAGACATCATATTTACCTACCTTGATCTCATATGACTATTTTTGATTTTAAAAAAACCTTCCGTTTTTGAATAATTGAAAAGATGAATAAATTCGAAAGATGATCTGAGATTGGTTTCTGAAAAGGCATTAGCAACAGCATGTAGTTACTATTGTAGAGGATTTTAATTTAAAATAAATTTTAATTAATAAAGTTCTATAATGCTAGTTTGAATATTTTTTATTAAAACTCTTACTGTTCGAAAATGCAAAAAATAGCAGTAAATTTTAAATATAATGAAATAATAACTTTTTCAGTTAAAAAAGTTTAGAATATATCTGCACAATGTATAATTATAAACCCATACAATAGTTACTATTTTCTACATTGAAACGCATATATAAACTCTATTAAATATGAAAATATGTACTCTTTATTTTATATAGGAATGAAAAGTGTAATTAAAAATATATAGTAAATCCAGTCGAATTGTACGTATCGAAAATACGTTCAAAATTTAATCTCCATACACTTGAAACTTCTGCGTTGCCAATTAAGTATTGTTTCAAGTTGTTCTATCTACAACGAAAATTAATGAAGCAATCCATAACACGTTACCTATTTGAAATATAATCTAGTAAATTCTTACATAGTCGCTTAAACAGCTGCTTACTGTTTTGAGATTTAATTATGTTAAATTTTGACGTTGTCAAATATGTTGAGGTTTTCCGGTCGTCACTTACTTAACGAAAACGTATTCATATTAGGATAATCTTTCAAATATTATCAAGTGTTTATCTTATTCAGTATTTAATGTTCTTATACTATAAAATATATTAGAAAAATATTTTTAATCTCACGTGAGTATTAATTATTATTTCTATTGTACAAGTTTTTCTATTTTTGTTTATAAATGTCTTTTAGAATCATCAATACATTGTCTCACAGATATATATTCATCTAGTTTCTTTCAAACTAACTGTTTATTCATAGTATCGAACAATTTTTAATCAATGTATTTTTGATGCAAATTAATACAGTTCTAAATGAATAAACTTTTTCACAAAGCTATTAATTATTTATTGGACAGCATGATACGTATCTTGTCAAAATAAATATGGGAAAAATAACAAGGATATATATTTTTCAATTACAAGAACGTAACATAAAATTTACTACGTTTTAAAAAGTGTATTTGCATAATTATAGTCCTTCCAAAAATATAATAACTATTCAATCGATTTAAGGGAGTTTGGGAAAATTAATATTTAAATCAGGTTATATTAATAATAGTTGAAGAGAGTAATTTTAAGATTTTTTTTTTATGTTTAAATATATATATATATTATATTTATATTTTTAAGAGGAGGAAGATGAAAAAATTATTTATTACTTTTTTTAATACTGTATATATGTGATACATACAATAATACATTTTTCTCAGACAAATATCTATAAATGGTTATTTTATGTAAATATTAGCTATTAGTATTAAAAGTATGAACAGAAACTGTCACCTAACGATGCATGAAAAGAACAATACTTAAGATGTGAGAAATGATAAAAAGTGAAATTAATAAATGAGTGATATCAGATCTTTAGATACAAAGATAAACAGTTTATATTTGGAAGAAATCGACGAAATTAATAAGAAATTCTATTGTAGGTTCAACAAACCCACAATTAAAAAATACTGAGATTTATATCACTAATTAATTGAAAATTGATAGGTAAAGGAATTAGAAGTAACTTTTTCTTTTACTTTTTCTCTAATAATATTTTAGAAAGAAATTATAATTAATAATAATTCTATTTTTAAATATTCCAATTTAAATTTATTCGTTTAATTTCAGTCTAATAAATAAAAGAAATATTATTATTATTTAATTATTAAAAATGTTTAACGTACGTATTCTTAACTTTTGAATTTATAAAAAAACTTGAAAGGATCTTCTGTCTTCTCTATAAATCATTCTCAATGGACGATCTGTTTTTTATGAGTTTTTAGACACTTCTGAATAGATTATTGATTTAAAATTTGGCATTATATTGGGTAATTTATTTAGAATAAAGGAAAAATGGATTTTTTTGCATGATACTAAAACTTTTTTATGTTTACCAAATTGTTTATATAAATCGCCATTATTTATAGTCTTTCTGTAATCAAATTATCTTGAAAATATTAATAAACTGTCTTCGTTTTTTTTTGTTGTATTTAAGTAAATGAAATGTTGCTTGTTTGCATATTTTTTTATTACAATGTTAAAATAAAACCAATGTTTTTAATATGAGTACAGTATGTATCTTCAAGACTTGTTTCCTCTATTTTTTTCCTTAAATAAATGTTGTGTTGCAAATACTGACAAGGCCACATATCAACAAAAAAGGTAAAAGAAACATATTTCAAAATTTACATAGAATATTTCGAATGAAAGTTAAACACAAACTATCAACAAATCGGAAGTCTTCGAATGATAACGTGGCTCATCCTCTTACGTACCATCGTACACTATATTTTTTTAACATCGTTACAATACACACCTGTTCAAGGTTATAACTCCCTACATTTATATTGAAGAATCGTCACGCCATATAAAACTGAGAGGTATTTTAAAACACATGCTCATTTAATATAGACGTTGTTGTTTGCTGGGGCAACAATCAGATTCAATCGGTCCTTTGCACAGTATACGAGTAGTATATGTTCCACGTTCTTTTGTGCGTGCATCTAATTGTAGTGTAGGTTCTTGTGAAGTGTTTGTTGTATGGTGGTATAAAAAATTACGTACACATAGAGGCGACATAATGAGGACTTTAAATGATGTGAGTAAATATTTGATTTATATGGAAAATTTTGATTGTTATATAAGATTTATTTTGATACTTTTTTATTTAGAAGAAAATTCAATGTTATTAGCAATTTAATCGACATGTATATATATATATATATATATATATATATATATATATATATATATATAAAGTAAAAACCTTGAAATTAATAAAATGTAAAAAATAAAACAGCATTTGAAACTACAGACTTATTTTATTTAATTACATCTCATGTTCGTGTTTCCAGTTTTATTCCAAACATTATAATTAATTCTTCAAATGTGCAAATTATATATATATATATATATATATATATATATATATATATATATATATATATCGAAATATTTATTTTTAAATATTAATTGCTTTTTAAATCATAATTAATTTGATTTCAAGATATATTTTATGTATATGTATTTTCAAAATTATTCAATCAATCTAATCTTAAGATTCTAACGAATTAAACATTATAATAATAATAATGAATTTTATATCAATTATATTGAATATTTAAAGTTAAAGTAACTTTTGGATTTTTTGATTACTCTTCAAGAAATCACTCTATTTATAAAACTCACATAAATTTAAAGATATAAGAACATTTACATACCTTCAATTAATAAAACATATTTGATTTTATAAAATATTTTTCGTATCGAATGACAAATTTAAATTATTTAACTATTAGAAAAAAAGATATACTTCAGATATACTTCAGATATACTTCACAATACAGATCTGAATGTATTTATTATATAAGGAGTCCCATCAGGAGCGCACATTCACATTCGCTCATTCAAAAAAATATTCGTTTTATTTAAAAATTAAATTGTACGTCCCTGATAGGACACCCTATATATTTAGAAAGAGAGAGAGAAATGAATAGCATTTTTTTAGAATTTTATGTAACTGAATTATTTGATTTTAAAATAGAAACAGATTCTAATGTGATAAATTTAGATACAAAATTGTATATTAGAGTTTAATTTCCAAATATTTCGTTAAATCAATAACATATATATATATATATATATATATATATATATATATATATATATATATATGTCATTAAACCAAGATTTTAACTTTGATTGGCAAGCAAAGTTGAAAATGTCAGTGCAATGCTTTTCAGTGTAGGTTTGTGGTAATATATTTTGTTGTTTATTTTATTGAAGGCATAAAGTTCAACGTTTAGTTGTATCTACTCGCAAGTTGAAAAACTAGTAACATTTTGCGGGCTTTCGTATTTGATTACATTTATATACAAGACGATCCTTTATACTCTTAGTAAAGTATTACGACATTTAATCATTTTCATATAGGGTAAATAAAAAAAATCAAGGATATTAAATGATAGTAATAAGTAAATGTATGTCTAAACTCTTCAGTCTTATTTAGAACAACCTTTATATTAGACATACATTTAATTATATATATATATATAATTTTCTCATAAATAATAGTTATTTATAATAAATTAATTATATATAATATTTTTAATATTCATTAAAAGTTATTGAACGAGTCAGTAAATTATTAACAGGTACATTCTTTTGGCATAAACCATATTTTGAGATAAAAATAAACATGTAACGAATATACAATAAAATTAATTATATAAAATATGTATTTTTGTAATTTTTGGTAGAATTTAAGGAATTGAAATAATTAACTAATAAATAGTAAAATGAATAAAGAATCTAAATTTGAATAATACATTTACTGATAAGTTTTTTCCAAATATTATATATATATATATAATAACAATATGATATATATTTTCAAAATTACTATACGTATACTGAAACTATAATTAACTTATATATACGTTAATGAAACATGTTTCCAGTTTACTTTATTATTTTCATTTTGTATATTCAATTAAGTTGAAAATGTTATGAACATTTCAATAACATTGAAAAACATTGATTGACATTACATTATAGTATATAAATATATTAAACATACAATTCAATTTTCATATTTCAGCAAAAACTAATTGTGAATTAAAAATAGAAAGTTTTTATTAAATGTTTTTTTATGATATACCTTTTTTCCTATTGAAAATTTCTCTGTAATAATTTACAAAAGTAATTAAAAATCCATAAAAACGTTTCGTTTTTTAACTAAAACATTTCTGCAGAAATACCGAACAAGAAGTTAATGTAACTAAACATTGAATAAATACTTTGCAACGACCGGTTTCGTGGAATTTATTTCCATGAGAATCGTAAATTGTAGTTGTAAAACTTCGTCGAAGTTAGAATCATTCCTTATTTTTCTATGGCGAATTTATTCCATCGCGAAGTTTATAGTTAGCAATATAAAAATGTATATATATATATATATATATATATATATATATATATATATATATATATATATATATATGTATATACAGATATTTTATACCAACAGCAAAGGATACAATTTATTTTATAAAAATGCATAGAATATGTAATAATTTTTACAGTGCCGCGATAGCAATTCTCACTTCAATAAAAGCTTACATAAAACAAATATAAATAGTCAATTTCAAACTAGTATAAAAGTTTACACAAAAATACAATTTGCTATACTAGTAACGTCAATAGTAAAACTCAAATTTAATGTTGAGATTTTTTTGTTTATATTGTTCTATCTTTTTATATTTTTTATATATAGAAAATTGTATTTATTTAAAAATGATTTTAAATACATTTTTAAAATAGATTTTTTTTAAATAAATAAAATCAGTTTGATGATTTTTATTTTTATTTTAAAATATATTTTGAAAAAATCTATTTATATTTTGAAAAAATGTATTTATATTAATTTATTATACTTAAATTAATTGAAATAATTACCTTTCTATATTGTTATAATTAATATTTAAATATGAAACTTGGAATAAATTATTTTGAATAATTATATTTTTCATAAAATATTTTATTAAAATTGAAAAGATAGCACAGATTGAAATTAAATTGAAATACTATATAAATTTTCGGTTGTTGACCCTAATCGTATCTAAAATTCCCTGAATCAATTTCAGCAAATTACAGGTGTATATTCTATATATTTTAATGAATAGCCTTCCCAGTAATACAAACTGTATAAAGGTAACTGTTTTAAAAATATTAATTAAAGTTTATTTGATGATTCGTAGTATTTTTTCAAATTATTATTTAGAGCTAATTTTTCAGTATTCATATATATATATATATATATATATATATATATATATATATATATATATATATATATTAAAAATGAAAAAGTTTCAAATAAAATAACTATTCTAAAGAATAGAAGTACCTGTATTTTATTTCAACTATTTACCTTGACTTTCAAAGTCAAGGAGAAGATATTTGTATGCAGAATAAAAACAAGAATTACTGAATAAATTCCAATGAAGTAGTTGTTGTGCAAAAACAATTTATTGAAGATTATAAATATGACCTAAAATTTGTTGATTAAATGAATGAATTAGCTAATAAATCATCAATTCATAAATATAAATTTTGAATTTTTGTCGAATTTTAAATGTAGCACATGAAGGCTAATGTTCTTTTTTAAATTGAATCAAACCAAATATATACATATATATATATATATATATATATATATATATATATATATATATATATAAATATACGTGTGTGTGTAAATATTTAATACTCTTATAAAATATGAAAGTTTTATGTTTCAGTTAATTTCATTTCAAGAAAATATTCTTTAATGGAAAATAAATAGCAAAAATATCTCATTATATTATTTCTTTGAGTTTTTAATTTTATAAGAAGTTTATGACGCAAACAGTACTTTGTAATCAAGTTATAACTTTTTTCAATATCGAAGAAAACTATTCTCTTCTATGTTAACATGCTTTGATCTTAATAGCTTCTCAAGTAACTCTAATAATTAACAAACTGCTCTTGAGAGAATATATATATATATATATATATATATATATATATATATATATATATATATTAATTATTGATTATATTTTTGCTTAGTAAATTTCTAAAATTCATAAAAGTTCCATCTACATATATAGATCCTTGTAAATTATTTGACTTCACTTTCAACATTATTAATTTTTCATGAAATTATTAATAAGCTTATAATTTATTTAATATATAAACATAAACATCCGAACCAGTGTACCGTGTACACGTTTCATAATGAAATTAAAATTTACAAAAAAAAGAACCACATAAAATTAACATTCATTTACATCCCCCGACACCGTACGTGTTATTAATAAATAATAACCTTACCAGGTGGGAAACTACTAAACTAACATTATGTAGTTTTTGGGTCACAGACTTTTAAAACCTCGTGAGAATAACTAAGTTATTGCTTTAAGAGTTATATCATAATATGTTTCACTGTTTCATAGTATCATAAAGCAATATACTTTATGAGGATAATACAAGTTCGGTATGAAATTTTATGAGACATTGAGGTATTGACTAAATAATTAATTAAATATATGTCCGTCTCAAACAATGTTAAATTGTACGCGCGCTGTTTGTTGTTTTGAGCATTGTTTATATTATTAATTGATACAGAAATGTTTCATATTACATGGATATCAATTTGAAACCTATTTAGAAATTATTCGCGACTATGCAAACTATCAACTATTTAAACTATACAACTGAGAAAATCAAATAGTCGAGCATGGAACTGTACCTATTCATATTCCATTTATTACTCTCGATATTGTATTTGTATAAACTAGTTTGGCTCCAAAATCAATATTATCAAATCAATTACATATATATATATATATATATATATATATATATAAATTATTTTAACATAATCCTTTATAAAAAAATTATCCAATCATTTATAACTGTTTAGAAATTCGTACTACATTATTTATTGATAAGAGAAATGTGTTTATTTGTTTATATAATACTGTTATTAATTTATTTACATTGCTTTACCAGATTGTGATAGATTTAAATAGATTAAATTATTAGTAATATAAACGTTGCTCACTTAACTAATCATTTGTAAGTTGAATTGATAACCAACGAAATAGAATAATTCATATAATCATATCATTTTATGCAGATTTGAACTATTTTGAATAAATGAAGGCTTACATTTTCAAAACTAAATACATACATACATATATATGTATATATATATATATATATATACATATATATATATATATAATATATATATATATATATATATATATATATATATATATATATAAAATAAATATATAATAAATTCCATAAATCGTATGTTTTTTGCATATGAAATATAATTTGTAATAAATAAAATAAATGAAATTTAAACATGTAACATTACAAAGCACTAAAGATATATTATTTTCAAATAAAAATATTTAAATACAAAAATATGTATTTTTAGGTGAAAAATTCGAAAATTGAAATAAATCATTGTTATGTAAATAAATAATTTTTTTAAGCTTTGAAAACCTATTTTTTGTTTATAGTACATCATTAGTGATGATAAAATCGCAATTTCGTGATAAATTAATCGATTTAGAAAAATTATGATTTTTCATCAAAAATTGCATACTAGGTCGTCGATTTTTTTGGGCCAAAAAATGAAAGTTAGAAATGTTAAATTTTTGTCATAAATTAATTATTTAGAAGATATGTAATCGATTTCTATCAAATTCGGCATCAGTGCGCCGAAAAGATGTATTCTGTGGACAAAATTCATTTTTAATGAAATCTGACTTTTATCTGTAAACAAAAATATAGCAAGAAAATCTAAATCGTATGTTTTTTACATATAAAATACAATTTTTAATAGAGGAAATAAATGAAATTTAAGTTTGTAACACAATACAAAGCACTAAAGTTGTATAATTTTCATGTAAGAATATTTAAATACAAAAATATGGATTTTTAGGTGAAACATTCGCAAATTGAATCAAATCACTCTTATATTAACAAATTCTTTTTTTAAGCATTGAAAACCTTTTGTTGATTATAGTACATCATTAATAATAGTAAAATCACAATTTCTTGTCAAATAAATCAGTTTTGAAAAATTATAATTTTTTATCAAAAATCGCATACTATAGGCCGTTAACTTTTTTGGGCATGAAATGAAAGTTTAAAGTGTTGAACTTTTTCGTCGTAAATTAATTACTTAAAAGGTAAATGATCGATTTATTCAACTTTCCTTATCCTAGTTTAAAAAAAGTGGATTTTATTAACAAAATTCGTTTTTAAAGATATGTAAAGTTTATTTTTAAATATGGAATAAAAAAATGTATATTTTTTTCTATATATATTATATATATATATATATATATATCATATATTATAATGTAATGTATTGGAAATGTAATTAAAATTATATTGAGCGATTTGCTATTCGTATTAGTTAAAATTGATCAAATGTCCATTACAAATTACATTTTGGTTAAAAATGTATTATAAGAGAAAAACAAAATGATCTTAATATATTCAAAAAGTTTGTGTACGAGAGTGAGGGAAAAGTTTACAAAATCATATGACAAGAATTTTAAATAGCTATTCACTGTGGATTTGAATAAAAAACAGCACGGATTAAATTTATGATATTTCCATATATATGCAAAGATTTAAAAAGTCGATAATGTTACATCGTTAGTAAATTAAATAATGTAATATACAATTTTTATTTCATTTAAAAAATATACGTACTATGTCACATATTTTTCTATAACAATATATTTTTAAAAGGTTTCGTAATATTTTGTTACTTGTAATGTATAAAACTCAATAAACATTTCTCTCTTTTTAAATTTAATTATCTGTTTGATAATATTTACAGTTATTAAAATTTTGAAATGATAATTTTTATCGAAAAAAAATCGATTGAAAATATTAACAAATATCGAACTGTAAAAATTAACTTATCAAATTATAAAAAGATTTTTTATGAATCAGTAATTTTCATATACATACCCACACACATACACATATGTGTCTATATACAAACATCTATACATTTACATAAATGTGTCTGCGTGTGATTGTTTATATTACAAGTCAAAATTTCACACTGCGTTTTACTACAATCCGTATTCATGTGGAATCATCCGTACTGCCTTTTATACGATATTCAAAACAAAACACGTGAAACAAAAAAAAAATCTACACCAATTAAATCCAATATTTCCAACAGAAAATATGCAGATTTGATTCAGATATATGCAGGCTGTCTACAAACGACAAGCCGTTATTGTGTTGGCGTCTGTGGCCTAATTAACAGTCATTATTGAATAGGAAACAAACACATGTTCCATTATTAAAAATGCATGAAACGGACATCCGCGCTGTCAACCACGAATGCAGATTATTTTACAGTCCAGAACCTCTGCAACAGCGGAATTTTAAACCCTCTTGTGAATGCTTCAATGATTTCATACACATAACGTTATTGTTTACTGCAGTAGATATGCATTCGATATTATAGTTTATTCATGGAAAGGAAAATAAATTGAGATACTGCAATTCGATATTGATCTTGTCACTTTGAAATAATTTAATATTATATATATATATATATATATATATAATATGTGTGTTATAAAACAAATAAAGCTCTATAAAATTAACATTTTCTAAAATTTATACAATAAGAAGTAATTAATAAGCATTTATTTAATTTAAATTACATCTAGTATTGTTTTGTATACATTATAATGTGGATATACAATACTAGATTAAAAAAACTGATTAAATTTTTTATATCAAAATTAAGCTAGAAATTATCATTTAAATTAAATTGAATTTTCTCAAAAGGATGCTATAAAGAGAACTTGTACAAATTTTTATGAAGTTTACATTTGATCTCTGAACTTTAAATTCTATTTAGATTAACTTCAATCTAAAACATACATACATATACGAGTATATATATATATATATATATATATATATATATATATATATATATATATATACAGCATCATCATCATATCAGCCCACTACTTTGCAAAAGGCTCACTGAATATTACCATTCATATTCTTGGTCATATTAAGCTGACCAGGCGAATTGGTGAGAATACATTCATATATATATATATATATATATATATATATATATATATATATATATATATATATATATATATTATGTGCAAAAGTTTCCTTCATTAACGTTTGAACATGTATAAAAAATGATATTGATAAATATTTCTACTTTTATTTGTTTATTTTGTCAATGTTGACAAACTGAAATAAAAATCCATGCATGACATCATTATTGTAATAAATATATTCTTAGTTTACTTAAAAATGAAAATAAATTAGACGCATATTTACTACTGTATGCTATTTTTATTTAATTAACTTAAAACTGCTGTAAATTCCTATACAAGTATTTATTAAATTCATAATAATAGCATTGTAACTGAAAATTTATATTTTAAATGATTTTGGAAATTTCAAAATAACGTTGATTTTTTTAAAAAATATCATAAGATTTGGAAATGAAATGACAAGAAAATTTGACATGATCAAGTATACATTTTAAAAAAGATAGATGTAATTGAAGCATTGGATAAAATTAGAAAAGAAATAAATTTTACATGAACTATCAAAACTTGCTAACTTACTACTAATTGCTAAAGGATCAACATACGAGGTCAGACAATTAAGTAATGTGACAAAATTCAAAAATCGAGTATATTTAAAAATTAAGGTACATCGCTGCGATCCCCTTCAAAGTAGTCCCTTCCCGCATCTATACACTTATTGCAGCGAGTTTTCCAGTTTTCGTAACAATTCTGGAACACTTCTTGTGGGACCTCTCCGAGTACCCTCGTCACAGATTCTTGGATATCTTCAACGAAGTCAAAATGTCGACCTTTGACGAATTTTTTCATATGGGGGAATAGGAAAAAGTCGCAGGGTGACATGTCCGGTGAATAGGGCGGTTGTGGTAACGTTGCGATGCCTTTAGACGCCAAAAACTGAGAGACACTGAACGCACTGTGACAGGGAGCATTGTCGTGATGCAGAACCCAAGTCTTCGCGATCTCTGGACGCACTCTGAGCACCCTTTTTCGTAATTTTTCGAGCACATTGCGGTAGAATGCTTGATTTACGGTTTATCCAGGTGGTACAAACTCTTTGTGAACCACTCCTTTGCTGTCAAAGAAGCAAATCAACATGGTTTTCACTTTGAACTTGCTCATTCTCGCCTTCTTTGGCCTTGGTGCTCCAGGGGACAGCCACTGTTGGCTTTGTCGTTTAGTTTCGGGGTCATATTGAAAGAACCAACTTTCATCACCAGTAATAAGTTTTTTTTTTTTTTAGTAATAACTTTCATCACCAGTAATAAATTTCTTTGTTCCATTTTCGTGACATGCACTACTCGCGCGTTGTTACAAAACACTAAACAGCTGGCGAAGAAATGATCGTACGAGGGTGGTCAAGGTCTCAATCGAGAGAGTAGGGATCTGCTATTACGGTGGCGGAGTTACAGGTTCGCAGTGTTACCACAGGCCGAGAAAAAAATCGGTCGCATTACTTAATTGTCTGACCTCGTATATCTTGAAGTTCAGTTACATTTGACAGAAATGTTTATATCTAATATAACCAAGGATCGTAAATGGATACATTAAAACAATCTAGAATATAAAAATCATGTGTAAATTTTGGCTAGGCCTCTATTGCAACATTAAGTGATAACAAGCAATTTGTATTCATCTGTTAAGATATACATAGAATTATTTATTATGAGCTTTTTCAGCCGAATAAGAACCTTCTCAAATCGATACACTCAATTAAAGGAAGTATTGATTCAAAAAAATCTAAAAAAAAACTTTTTTCACCCATAAATAAAATGAAATTGATACCAAGTGAATTATTTATATTACAGAAAATATTTTAGAATCAAGTATTTCCAGCTTATTTTTACACAAAAATATATTAAATAGAAAATACAGCATATTAATTAAAAATAATAAACAGGAAATTATAAATGAGATAATTAAGAGATTTTTTCTATTTTAAATTATTTATAGTACGACTGAAAGGTGTTATTGATTTATTTTAATTGCAACAGTACAAGAGTTTTGAAAAACATATTTCCTTATTAAATACATATAATTAATGATGTAGTGTAATCTTTACATATCGTTAATAGCATCATTTTTAATAATTCTTTTATTAATAAAAATTCAAATAACTACTGGTAGAAAATTAATAAATCAAGTTTTGTATTTATCAGTTACTTGAAAAAGGTATATTTTTAATTACTTACATATTTTTTTGTTAAAATATGTTTAAATAAATGAATAAATAATAATATATTAAGATACAATTATATATAAACATGTTAATAAAGTAATAAAATATAAAAAAATAGAAAACAGGAAATAAAATAATAAAATAATTTGATGTTGTTTTATAAACATAAATTATTCAAAAATTACGATGGAATGAAATTTTACTGTCTCTATAAGAGTTCTGTTTAAAGATATAAATTTTTCAATAAAAATACTGAACGTACAAATACAGAAAATTAGTTTTTGGCGAATAAAAGACAAACAGGAAAATCAAAACAAATTACGATTATACGCAGTAAAAACAGTTATGCTGCTGATACAGTACAATCGGAAGTAATACGAAATATTTATTATTTTAGATAAATGTATGTGTTTTATATGCACATTTTTTAAATATTTTTTTTATTGTATATTAATCTTATATATATATATATATATATATATATATATATATATATATATATATATATATATAAGAAAAATAGTATACAAAATACACACAATATAAATATGTATGTGTGTGTTATATACTATTATTATTCAAATGATTTTCTACATTTACGAGTATAACTTATATTTTTATCTACTTTATTAAAAACCAATACAAATTGCTTATCATACATACTATTTTTTTTTTTTAATAATATACAATTTCCTTTTTTCAATTTATATTAACACTAAATTAACACAAATAATAAAAAAGACAAAATAAATTAAAAAAATGGATCTTACAATTAACTATAGAAAAACAAAATGATGTCGATACAACAAATTTGTAGATTGAAGGAAAATTGAATTATAAGAAATAGAAACAATAGTAAAAAATTATGTCTTGAAAATATCTTAGTATTTAACTCAAAAGAAACATTGATAGATAAATAAAGAGAGGAATAAAAATGGGATGATGTCATTTGGGAAAAAATGCTTATATCATAACCTCAGATATTTCCTTATGTTTGAAAAAAAGTTTTTGATCAATAATTTCTATTAACATGAATCTTAAATTCTATAATAATTCAGTAATTCCATTCAACACAGAGATTCTTGTAAAAATGTTTGTTAAATATAAAAAGGTTCAAATAAATATCTAATGATAGATAAAATAGAGATATGAGAAAATTCGTCAATGTGAATGGAAAAAAAGATACTGGATTTATAAGAATCCATTGTTCAGCAATGGATAAAAAAAAATTATGTTATATATACATGTTTATTGCCTGTTTAACTATATATGTTTTCTTATTATAAAAATAATTAAAATCATCAACTTCTGTTACCTAAAGATATCAGTTTTAGAAATCATAACAAATTATTATTTTATTTTAACTTCTATACAATATTTTTTTTGTATTGAAATAATACCATTTTGTATAAAAAATGTTTCCTTTATTCTTCATATTTATTTAGTATACTGTTATGGAAAAATAAAAAACAAATCATGAATAGGACTAAATATGCACAAATAAAAATAGAATTCCAATTATAAAAAAATATATTTTACACATATATTTATTGTATCATATAGTTTTGTTATCATATCATATTTTTAAATGAATAAACTCTCATTAAGTATTGTTAGAGTATACAATGAATACATTGTTTATATTTAAACGTATTGTTTAAAATATACTGAAAGCTTTTTTATAGTTGTTTTATATCAGTATATAATTCACTTTTTGTAATTAAAAAATACAGTACATATTCCACTTATATACATTTTAAAATATAATAATTGTTTGTTATTGAAAAACATGAGAACTTTTTTAAATATTTTTTTATGAATTTTTATCAATATTTTCTCATGTATCAATTCCTTTAAATAATCTGTATATATAAAGGAAAATATTAAACATGGCTTGTTTATAAAAAATAATTCAATATAAAAAATCCAAGAATATATAAGTGAGTGTTTAATTTTTAAATTAAATTTCAATTGACAAGAATTCCAAATAGAGATATATTTATTTTTTATGGATATTATTATAAGTGTTATTTTTAAAAGTGATAAACGAATTTTTTTAAGTAAAGGTCGTTAAATATAACATATTTTTTAAGACGAACATTCTTTTCAGGCTCCTCATCAAACAACATGGCGAATCATCTTCGTTACAATCATCGCTGCAACAAACATACACACAGCATCTCTCGACCAACAAAGATCTCCGACAATCATCACCCCGTTAGATAAGCCAAGCCTGTACCGAACAGTGCGCGATAATCGATATTATTTGAACCGGTACGGTTCCGGTCAAGGACTCTCAGACAGAGCATTAATAAAGGAAAACAACGAAGGCGATAACGGAGACTATCACGGCGTTGAAAAAAGGTGTTTGAGATGTAGAGACGATGACAGGTATTACAGCGCCGGTAGCCGTTACGATGACAGAAGGGGCGGTGGCTCCTACGACACGCGAAGACCTGATTATTACGACCGTTATGACGACAGACGTGATGAACGACGACCGATACGTTACGATGATAGATATTACGATCAAAGAGTTACCGGCGGGTCAGACAGATATGATCGATATGATAGATACGACAGGTATGCACGATGAATTATTATGCGTGTATGTGGGTGTGTAATCGTTGTACGTACATCATAATTAATATTGATGTTTATTTAATAATCGACGTGTTAGTACAAATCGATTGAAAATTAACTTTGGCCATATGTCAATATTTTTAAAACAAATATTTTATTCTTAAATAATCTTCTTTTCGAATATTTTTCATACAATATATTTATTAATATATTAGGAGTATGCATTGAATATAAAAAAATATTGACTTTATTAACAGTTACAATGTTATTCAAAAATCTTTTCTTTCTTATTTTGGAAAGCAGTAAATTTTTAAAAATGAAACGGTTTAATATTCTTCTATCAATTCTTATAAGACCAATTTTTATTTTGTGTATCTTTCCAAAAGCTTATAATTGTTGAAAAATTATTTTTTTCACCAAAATCAACACTTTTAAACAAAATTCACAAGTACTAATAAATATATAATTTTTCCATGAATTTCACAAATTTTCTAATACACTTCAGTAACAATTTTCATTTGATCGAACATGAAAAGTAAAAAATCTTGAATATATTCTTTACTATGTTAATTTTCATCAAACTTGTTTTTCTCAAACAGGATATCCAATATAAAAAAAGCTTATTGAAAGAAAAGAAAATTTCAGTATATACTATTTTTCTTTCTTTATGAAATTTACTTTCATTGTATACCAATAATGTATTTTTCAATAATTCTATTATCTAACAATTTTCTTATAAAACCAAATATATTTTTTTAAAAAAGTGTAGGAATCAATATATTATTATATTTTCTTTGATCTATTAACATTTCACAATTTTATAAAATATATATGAAGTTGTGAACTTTGGAGTCAAAGCAAATATAAATTGTAATTTACTTCTATGGATTTTCCATTAAATGAAAAACGTTGTACAGTTATAGTTCCAAATATGAGTTAATATTGAATCCACAAATGACTTTAGATTGAAAAACATTATTATAAATTTTATATATGTGTGTGTGTGTATAGTAATCTAATTTTCAAAATAAGTTTTACATTATTTCTGATTTTGTTGACAGTCATATAACCGTTACGTTTTGTACTATAATAAAATACATATTATTTCCATTAAATGTTTATTAAAAACTTTTTTTATAATTAAAGTTAATTAATTCATATTTTTTTTAAAAAAATGTCATACTTTAATATCATGTAAATTTCGATACATTATTTATATATATATATATATATATATATATATATATATATATATTGTTTTAAAAACATCACATATATTTAATATACAGTCCTAGAGTAACTATTAATTTTATTATTACATTTTAAGTAGACAATATTTTTTATTATTAAGAAACTTCCTGATAATTTTAATTACAAAAGTAATTTCATTCTCATTTAATAACAATATATATTGAGATCGAGATTATAAAGTATATATATTTATATATAAATAAATATATATTAATCTTTTTTCTCTTGATATAAAAATATTTTTTTCTTCTGACGAAAATTCATAAATAAATTTATGATTTGAATTAAATAGAAAAATTGAATTTATTAAAAAATACAATTGTGCATAAAATGAACATTTAACAATGTTTTAATATTTTTCAAAAAGACTAAAAATTTCAATTTCCGTGATAAATATGGTATTATTTCAATTAATGTGATTCATACGTTAATAAAACATTTTACGATTACTCTAGGTACGATTCATATGATCGAAATAAATATGGTGGATATGAAGCTGACCGTGACCGAAGACATTATGATCGTTACGACCGTTACGACACATCTTCAAATCGATACGACACATCTTCAAATCGTTACGACACATCTTCAAATCGTTACGATACATCTTCAAATCGTCACGACAATCGTGGTTCATACGATCGATACGATAACCGTGACAGAGATCGATACAACGACAGGGATCGATACGACGACAGAAGGCACGATTCACAGAGACCCGGCACCTACGACAGATACGATTACAGAGATGGCGATAGACAACACGGATACGATAATCGAAACGATTATCACGGGTATCGGCCATGGGATGAAACTACACGCGGTTCGGCCGGGTGGGATAATTCTGGACGAGGATATTATTTCGCGACGGGTAAACCAGAACCGGTCGGACATTGGAGTTCGTACGATAGAGGCTATGCGTCGAATTGGAATTACGGTGGATCGAATAGAGACGATATGTGGCGACGTGGAGCTGGTAACGGATGGAGGGATCAAGGGTGAATATTAATTTGTATTTGAATTTATCGTTGGGATGTAGTGGTACAATTAATTTGTACATTGACGGCTTGTGTAGGTTTTTTTTAATAGATCTACAAAGTGGTTAGTCGTTTCATGTTAAATGGGCATATCTACAATACTTATTGATTTCAGGCAATATACACTTTTGTAAAAACAATTTTATACTAATCACTATTTAATTTTACATATATATATATATATATATATATATATATATATATATATATATATATATATATGTATGAATGTATCAAAAAATTAACTGGAATTTTTCTCATAAACTTATTTTTAAAAATTTTCATAGAAAATTACACAAATTTGTTACGATTCATTTATTTATCTGTAATTATATTTGTTACTATGAACAGAAATTTAAAATTATTTAAATTCAATTAGAAATAAATATTTTCTGATAAAATCCTAAAGCTATAATATATCTTCTTCTTCCAGATATAGACTTTTTACCTGTTCTGATATCAAAGTTTTAACCTTTGATATTTATGAGTAATTTGTAATTTTTTTATAGAAAGTTCAATTACCCTCAAAACCAAGAAATTTTTCATTAAGTTACTTTTACTCAAAACTCATTGTCTTACAAAATTATAAAATTAAAATTACCTTTTCTATTTGGTTCTTCCGTCTTCTCGACCATTAGAATCTTATATTTTCATCTTCTCTCAAAATCGTTTGCAAGTTACCTATAATCCTTGACAGGAGCTTACACTAAGTTCTGACAGTCAGAGCCAACAAAGTTCAGGGTTTTCAACTTTGCTTAAGACAAATCACGACGAAGTTCCTAAAACTATAACGTTTACTTGTGTCATCTTTGACATTTATTATTTCCTGATTTTTCAAATTCTCTTATTAACTATTTTTCTTAAGGGTAGCTTTTAAATTAATATTAATCGATTTTTCGTATCTATAATTTTATTCCAGTTTGAATATGATCAACAGAATTCAAACGTAGAATATTAGTGACCAGTTTGTGGTATTGCCATTTTATCCTTAAACACTCTATAAATTCTGAAGAAAAATTTATAATCATTTCTCTAGTTTTAGGTTCTGATTAAAAAATGTTAATGAACTTTGAAAAGATCAAACAATCTCAACTATTTAGTGAGTAGGTTTAGTTGCATAAAATACAAAAATTAAAAAATACCTTCTTTCTTTAATATAAATATTATTGTTACATTTCTGATAGAAAACAATTCCGTGAAAATTTCATACAATAAAATAAAAAAAATACACGCAAGAAGAAATATATAAAATATTTATTTCTGTGTAAAATTTCATACAATTGAATGTAGAAATAGATATGCTCATTAAATTCTTTTATTGCATGAGTTGTTAAAAACACTTCTTAAGTGAAAGAAAATATATTATTTTCTAAACTCACAGTGCATGTAAAATAATTCGAAGTACTTAAACCACAGTCGACGTTAACGTCACAATTGCATGCTGTTTCATTTCTATAAAGTTTATTTGTTGGTTCTAAACACACGACTGTATTCTTTATATATAAATTTCATACTTCATTGCTTTTGACAACATGCCACGTTTACTTATAAAAGAATAAGAACCTATGAAATTACCGTAGAATTATGTATGTATTATTGTGTATATCATTGTTTTTGACAGCACACAATTCTCATTTATAATGAATAATGTACTCGCGATTCTGCAATATAATCTTATTTATATCGTTGACCTAATAGTATTTTGATTTCGATTCATTTTAAATGTGCATTCATGTCTTCTTACAAGTTAGAACTGAATTTTTATATTCGATATTTCTTTTATTTTGTTCATAAAAATATTACAGATATTTATGATCTTAACAAGAATAAACAAACTTATTATATGTTTGCATACAGTAACTATAAACTATAAATGTTATATTCTTATAAGAAATACGATCAATTACTCTTCTATAAATAATATCTCGTTAACTACATCTCTAGAAACTTAGTGGTATTTTTTTTATTTAAGTATTTAATTCGTGAAGTAATTTTGTTTATTATTTTTCTTTTGCGTAACATATCTTTTTATTAAAATGTTAATAAAATAAAAATCATGCACACATATACATATATGTTAGTGTATATTAAATTAAAAAAACAGTTTTTATAAAAAACATTACGCACATAAATTTTAATTAACGAAATCCTTTGTTGAAAAAAGTAAAATAATTATCTGTTTCATAATTAGTTCATTTAAATATTTTTATTCTCATTAAATATAATTATTGTAATAAAATCGTTATAAGAAAACCTAATTAACTCTATAATAATAACACTACTGTATAAAAAGTCTATTCTGTAAAATTTAAAAGAGCATATATGTATGTTCCATATTAAAAAAGAACCTCTAGTGTATATGAAAATAGCATTTTCTCAAGAAAAAAATAACATTATAACCCATTTGAATTAATTAATGTAATACTTACATCGTCCAATTTTCATCAGTGAACTAGAAAATACGACGAAAAGGAAACCAGGAAAACACAATAGATAAACAAAATGAAAATAGACGTACGCAGTGTTCTTATTTGTGTTTGTGTAACATGTGGTGTGTGGTCGACCGGTGGTTTTGATATACTCGTAAATCCAATAAGTCGCATCTCCCACAGCTAGCGCCCCTGGACGACCGGACAATAAAACCTTAATGCGCTTTAACAGAGTTTCATGGACCAAAATACTGGAACATTAACGATTCTCTCTATTGCTCACGTCGCTTGTTTCGTTCAACGTTTGATAAAGCTTTCGTTATTACACACTTTTTTTCCTACGAGCTTTCAAAATTAGAGTCTACGTTGTTTTGGTACATTGTTATGTTATTGCTATGTAAAATAACTTTTATCGTTTGTATAGTTCGAATAAATTTCAATATCGTATTACACTTTAAATTCCCCTCTTTATACATCTATACGAGTATAAGAAACTTACTAAATTGATTTATTAGCTCTCGTTCTTGTTATCAGTACTTTAATAAGAAGTATGAAATAAGAATCCTTTTTACTATCTCTAAATTCTATACAACTTGTTTCGTTCTGTTTACAGCATAAAAACATTTCTAGAAAAATAAATAAATATAAAAATATTTTATGTACATATAATATAATATAAATATGAGTAAATTTTAACAATATATAAATAAATAAATACATTGATTCAGAGAATATAAATTATATACATATTTCATTTTATACATATCTGCCTAATACATTTATTTTTCTTAAATATAATCTTCTATTTTCATATAGACATCAAAAGATATTATTCCAAAAAAGTTATTACTGCCATTCTTGGATACGAATTGTTGTATTTAATTTTTTTATAAAGAAACTTTTATTCACTCTGTTCTTGATATCTAACTACAAATGGAAATATTAAATAAAACAAATTATTTTTTTTATAAGAAAATCATGTAAAAATATATATTCAACAATAAATGTTTCGTTTTAGTTTGATTTTTCACAATTAAATTTATTCAGTAAAAAATATGTAAATTTTTTAATTCAATTTAATATGAATTTTTAATTTATTTTTAAAATTATTTATCTTTATTGAAATGCGTAATAAAATCTTTTTTTGCATAATTTTTAAAATATTATTCAGTGTTTTTCTAAATATATATATATATATATATATATATATATATATATATATATATATATATATATAAACACAACAAATAATATTTTTAAATTGTACAAAATGTTATTCGTTTAAATAAACGTAATACTAAAATTTGCAAATTGCAAAATGGAAATATAAAAAGCGAGAATAATTTAAATCTCTACTTATTTTAATTCGTTAATAAAATAATTAAGACGCAACAAAAAAGTACGCCATCAGGTGTGAGAAATCCATTATGAAAAACAATATACAAACAAGAAGAGTAAAAGTTGTCGAATCTCTCAATTACTTTATCATTCGTTGTACGAAAAAATAAAAGAAACAGTAATTTTACTTTTATTTGACAAAAAGAAGTGAGTTTTAAAATCACTCCTGCGTAACTTTTCGTATTAGTGTTCTCGCCGAAAGATAAAGTTAAAAGTTTCAAATAAAAAAAAGTATGCGCTGAGAGTAATATATTAAATTCCGATTATTACCAAGTTCATGACACGGGAGCGCCTCGTGTTGCCCCAATGATTAAATTGGACAACGGTATGGAAGCAAAGGTTTCCGTGGTAAAGTTCTATCAAGTGTAATAAATCACCGCGGGATCTGCGGCGCACATTAAAACCGTGGTTTTAACTTACTTATTTATGCTTAATTTATAATCTCTCGGCTCAAATCCTTTCGATTATATCGTATTATAACATAAATAAATTTTCATTCGTTAGTTTCTTTTTTAAATGGTTAACAATTAGCTTCTACAAGACTCGTAAATTTGCTTATTTTATTTTGTATTTATTCGCAGTTTATTTATGTTATATCTCTTAAGTAAATTATACAGTTTCCATTTTATAGAGATAATAATAAATCCTTGCAACATAAATAAACATATACATATACACATATAATTACAACTATTTCTCAATCGACTTTTTGAATAATTATACAAGTTTTTACTATAGAAAGCCTTAGAAACTATATCTAATATTTCCCTGTTTTCTTGTTTACAGAAATTTTATATGAAGGTATACTTGTTATCTTCTAGTTATAGTCATCTATATTTTTAATATTTTAATTAACATCTTTAAGTCACTTATAATATTTTTCCACAGCTGTTTTCATTCTGAATGCTATAAAATTAATATAAATAATACTGATTAAAATTATTGAATGAATTTTTTAAATATAAACACTAGAGGCTAATATAATAAAAACAGATGACAAAAATGCCAATAAAATCATTTTAATTTAAAAATAAAACTACCAAAAATCATTACAAAAAATGTAATAAAGAATACCATAAATATTTTTTATTTTTTTTAAGAAAAAATATTTGGTTAGTTATATTGAGTATTTAAGAGACTGTTCATAATTATTATTCTTTGTTTTGGTAATGTGACAAATTTGCTTTATTAGTAATCACTCCCAACACCATAATTTTTAAAAAAAATTTCAATAATTGTTTATCATTCACTTTATTCATTGATGTGCATTTCGATGATCAAATCATATCCACATCAAAATACTATATTATAAAAAATTTATTATTGAATACTTTTATAAAATCATGTAGTTATTGAAATCGAGTGATTCTTTTGAATTCAACTAAAAAATCATTATAATTTTAAGAAAATTTAAATACCAAAATTAATAAAAGATTACAGTTTATTATACGCTAAATCAATATTATATTAGTAAGTGTATATAAACTATTCAAATTATCGTTGATTATAAACGTGTATATATTTAAACTTAATATAAATTCCTCGACGCGGAAATTACAAAATATTAACAAAATAAACTTCAGTTGAGTATGTTTTTTGCTTCAGAAATCAAGATAAAACCAATACACGCCCATACCATGACCAAGCTGATAAAAAGTAAGTGAATAAAGACGAAACAAGCTTCTGATATTAACGAGTACCTTTTTAGGTCAACTTTGTAAAATGTGATATATATATATATATATATATATATATATATATATATATATTTGTGTGACATTAAGTCATTAATCAGTGCTATATAATACTTATGACGCATTTGTTGACGCAAATTATCGTTTAATTACACTTAAAATCATGCGAAACAGTTATTCTTGCTAAACTGGTGTTTTGCTTGGTTCATATCTTTCCTTTTTATTACTGTTTGACATGCATTTATCTAGGTCTTTGAAAGAAATGTTCAGTTAAAGTATTCAACACATATGTGGAATAGAATTAAAGTTGTTCACATATAATGTTCTCGTGTTTTCTTCAAATTACTATTCGAAATCTCTAAAGAATACAATTCTTTCAATGAAATTTATATAGAATTTTAAACTTTTATCTAGTAAGTTAATCGGGTATATATTTTTGTGTTTTTCTTTAAAAAAAATCTGTATAAAAATAATACTGTGTCTATTTTATAACAAAACTATTCAATTTAAATAACTTTTATATATTAATTATAATACAGATTATTTATATTTTTTAATAAATATTTTCTTCAAAATACTCAAAACCAAAATACTAAAAGCGTTTCTTAAAAATCTCTAAAAATTATAACTACCTCAATTATTATGAAATTAAAAAAATATTTTAAATACTCTATGTAAAATATTGATATAATTAATATTTAAATTATTTTCTACTTATTTAATATGAATGAAATTTATATCAATTAAATACAAAAAAAATATTTTAAAATGCATTTTAAATTATTTATAAATGTTAAAACTTTTAATTAACATTAAATACTGACTATTAATTTTATACCATTTTTTTCAATTGGCAGTCTAAATTATCCAATTTTATTGTTTCTAAAAAATAAATTATTTTTTTTTCAATTATTAAATTTGATATATATATATATATATATATTTAACTATATATTGCTGAAAATGAAAACCCCAATAAAAACGTAGAAGAGTATTTTTACACATATATAAAACAACACCAAAAAAACTACATAGCTATCCAATAAGCTGGACAAACGTACATACTACTTTCATTCTGCATGACATGTCGATTGAAATTCACAGCACATGAAGTGAGTACCTCATTAACATTCAGATCATACTTGATTGCCCTGACAGCGCTTCAGGCGGTCAGTACCGACCCCGCGACCCATACTATGATTCGAGATACGACACGCGCGGCGGGGGATACAGAGACCGTGGCACGAGCTACCTATACGACCGGGGTGCGACATCACCGTTAGGGGGTAACAGGGATCCGCCACCAAGACCCTTACCACCGGTATCACAACATACGCAAACAGGAAACGACGATAGTAACAGAAGACCTAGCGACCATAGAGACGATGCAGCCAACAATACGGTCACTGATGATGTTCCGAATTCAACAGAGCCTGTAAGAGATGATCAAACGAACTCAGGGTGAATTCTACTGCCAACGAACAGTACACCAAAGATAGAATTTATTAATTGATTTTTTTTCTGTTTCCATTAACAATTTTGTTTTTCCCTTTAGGCAGAAACTTTGGAATTATTTAATGTAACAGAAACGATGGTATCGTTCAGTAATTAAATGAAACATTTATTATTTACTAATCAAGTTGAGAGAGACATTTGTGATGTTTTATTTTTTATCACAAAGTATTAATTATTTAAATTACAATTCAAAAAATAGCTTCATATTCTATTCTGTTATTTCATAAATCCATTGAAATTTATTTTTTAATCAATTTATATCTACTAATAGCTTTATTATAAAAATACATGTTTGTTTTTTTCAACAAAAAAAAATAATAGTCAATATTTCAGTGAAATTACAATAATATTAAAAAGCTTTCTATACATCTAGAATAAAATATTTATTCAGTATTGTTTCTTTTACTATTTATTTTATTTATCTATATTCTTTAATAATAGAAAAAGTGTATTTAATAAATACATAAATAAATGTATAATTTGTTATTTTATTAAATTTGAACTTTTCATTTCTGTTAATTTTCAAATTTCAATTTGTATTTGATCTGTTGATATTCACAATTATAAATATATAAATTATTTAGCACTTGTTAGATTTTTTGTGAGTTTTTAAATAACTAAATTAAATTTATTGATAATAGTAAATTACACAGATATTCATTTTTATTCGTGTATGGAAAATGGAACTATTAAAATAAAAATTTCTATCAAAAACTTGTAATTATTGGTTAAATGAAATATATTTCATATGGTACAGATCAGTACCTAAATATAATGAAGAGATTATTCTTATCATGCCGAACAAATTTTCTTATTATAATTATAGTCTTCATAATTCTTTCATTTTCTATACCGAATAAAACAATAAGTTTATTTCTTTTTTATACATATTTATATATACAATTTTCCATGTGAAAATACATAAAAAAGAAACTAATACGTATGCCTAATATAGTTCATGTACCAAAGCAGGTTGAAATGTGCGTAAAGCACGTGTTGAAAATTGTTAATAATAATGGAAATTTATAAAAAAGTAGTGATATTAAAGATTCAATCAAATATTTGCAAGATTTATTATACTATTTTAATTGAGGAATCATTGTAGAGGAAATAAATTTATCAGATTATAAGTCTATATAACAGGTAATAGACATTTTTGTTCAACATGATTTTGCATAAAATATAGTTAAGCTATATTAACTAAGAATGAATATAAGCTAATAATATAATTGATATATTTTATACATTAAATATTTGATATTAAATATATATATATATATATATATATATATATATATATATACATATATACAAATGTGTGTGTGTTATCATTATCGTTTGCCTCCTTATTCAATACTGAAGACTTCTTCCAAAACTTGCTATTTCAAGCCATCTAGTGCCTTTGTCTTCCATTCTACTTTTATGATTTTTTTTAATTTATTGATCCATCTATTCATTAGTTTCTATCTAAGCTTTTTATATATATTTGAAATACATACATATATATATATATATATATATATATATATATATATATATATATATATATATATATATATATATATATATATATATATATATATATATATATATATATATATATATATATATATATATATATATAATGTATATAAGCATTGAAAATTGGAACTATACCAAATAATTTAGATTTATTAGGAGAAAGTAAAACAATCAGCTATATAATTTTAATATATATAATAATATGTTATTTTTAAATTTTCATTTTAAGATACTATAAAATTTTAACAAGGGATGCATACATACTCAATATATATATATATATATATATATATATATATATATATATATATATATATATATATTTAAATGTGCATGTGTGTGTATGTGTGTACATATCTATAGATAAGGATAAGATATTAACATTTTGATATATATTTTTATGAAAATTTTAAATATAACAATGAAGTATGAAAACAAAATGTATAAATTGAATATTTATTATTATATTTTAAATTAATTCAACTATAAGAAATATTAAAAATAATTTTTGTCTACTTATCTGTACATATATATATATATATATATATATATATATATATATATATATATATATATTCATATTCATATTAATTTATATGAAATTTCTTAAAAATTAAAATGTTCATAGTGTCACTCTTAGAAAAACTTCCAACCTATCACTGCCTAAGGGGTAAACAATTCTATGTTTTAATTGAAACTATATAATTTTGCATTTCTAATAGAAGATAATTTCTATTTTGATCTCGACTTAAATTGAAATTTATATATATATATATATATATATATATATATATATATATATATATATATATGACTCTAATATTAACAATTGTAATAAAAATATTTAATTCATATTTATTTTATAACAAATCATAAACAACTCATATTTACATACTGTTAGTTTCATTATATGCTTGTTTCATTAATACAGTACAAGAAATTAACCTTTAACAATATTTACTTTTGATATATTTCATTGAAAAAATAGTAACAATATTATAGGTAAACATGTTTAACATTAAATGTAGATTTATTTAAGATACATCTATTTGATATTATATAAGTAATAAATATTTAGGTGCATGCTGAAATGATATTATTATGAGTATGAAATCAATTTTGAATATTGTATTAATTTTAAGTTAAATAATTTAACGAATGAAAATGTGTATGTGATATTCATCGTTTATAATTTTATAATTATATACAGTATATCGTATATTAATGAAGGTTTTTTTAAACATTTAGTAAATATATAGAATAATGAAATTAACTGATTTTTTCTTGTGTCCTTTTATATAATATTTTTTTATTTTTTAATTTACAGATTGTCATTGAAATTGAATAATGTATAGAAAAATAAAGAAGAAAAAAATGGAATACTTTATTTTTATAAAGGTAATGAAATAAAATATTCAAATTATATCTTTTATAAATATAAATTATATTATACTACATGGAATTGTCAATTTTTCAGATCATATTTTCAAAGTATTTTCTTTAAGAAAATAACATTTAGCTTAAAATATGTTTCTTTAACTTTAAACTGTTATTCCTGCAGGTAAAAATATAAAATCTTTTTACAAAAAAAATGTAGTATTAGTAAGTTGATTAAACAATTAAATTTTAATTAACTAGTTTCAAAATATACTTTTTAAAAAAGAGTCTGTATGATTATATGTATATATATATATATATATATATATATATATAGAGAGAGAGAGAGAGAGAGAGAGAGAGAGATGTTCATCTTTATTTACAATGAACTTGAATTTTTTGAAGATTATTTCTTAAAATAATTTGTTTATATAATTTATTTTATAACTTACATTTACTTTTAATATACTAATACACCCCTAATTCTTTTGAACATATTATTTTATATTTTTCCAAAGGGGGTATAAAAAAAGTTAAAGTTAATAATGAAAGACAATAAGAAAATTATGTCTCTGTAAATTTTAATTAAAATTTACAGAGACTAATATAATCTCATAAAAATAGGAATAAATTTTAAATAGATGAAATCGAACAATTTCATGCAGTATGATTTAATTTAAATTAAATTGATGTTTTTTTTGGACAAATAGTTAATCATGTCTTGTTATATAAAATTAAAAAATGCTCTTAACTGAAATAGTATTTTTCAAAGATTGAATATTTATTCTTCAATTATATATATATATATATATATATATATATATATATATATATATTGTAAATTTGTATTAAAAATTCAATTTCTACTTGAATATTGTAATAGTTTTTTGTACAGACATTTTCATACTATGTACATATATTTCTCACCCTTTTATCAATCAGCATAATGAACTACTTCTTATAAACCAATGTTTGGCTATGCACAAATAGTACGTGCTTGTGCAAAGCATGAAATAATTAATGCACGGTTATTTTAAAATCGCTACACGAAGATTCGTCTTCAAGTATCCAACGGTTTTATGTATAATAATAAATTTCCTTAATTGATTCATATTTTATATTCACTATAGTAAACGAGACAAACAATAATTTTTCTTTAATAATTTTTGAATGTTAAAAACTGATATATTTTTTATTATTTTGTATTCATTTTAATAGTGTAAAGATCAAATTAATATAAAAACACTTTTTATAAAATTATACAAAATAATTTAAATATAATAATTAATAAGAAAAGTTCACATCTTGCATTTAATTTAATGAAAAGCATAATAAGAAAATTAATTCATGCGATGAAATATTTTACTCGAATTGAAATATAATAATTTGAATAGAATATTTCAATTATGATTTGCAAGAAAGCGCTTAAAGAATTTACATTTAATATTCGCGCTGTTCCGCGAAATAGTTTGTTATAATCTCCACGTCGTATTAATGACTTTCTTGACTTATATATGTTTCTCTTTTTGACTTATAGAAAATTGTTGCTATTGGACTATTTAATTTATTTGGAAACCGTGAATCTTCGATGATTCAGATCCAAATTCAGCAATTCACGATGCTGTATTGTGATGAAATTCTTCACGATTTTACAGGTTATATTTATATATTTTCTTTAAACTTTTTTTTATTAAAAATGTGACCATAAAAATTAATTAGGCATTATAAATTTATGAAACAACATTTTAAACGTTTAAAAAGATAATGTGGTTTAATGAATATATTATATTTTTATTTTTTTACATTTTTTATAACATTTATTTGTTAATTTTTGGCCACTATATCTATTATATCTTTCCTAAGTCAATAATTTTATTTATATTTTTGTTGTCTTTTTAAATAAAACAATTTGAGAAAAACAATTATATTTGATATATCATGTAGTACACCCTTTTTCGTTTATTGAATTAACCTCTATTTATTAAATTAAATTTTTTAAAAAAAATATTTTCTATTTATCAAAGATGAAAACAGTTAAAAATAATTACTCCTTTACTAAACATTCTATTTTATAAAATCTGAAAAACTCAATAGTTAAAGTTATATTTTTACATTTCAATTTTAATTTCATTTCATTCTATATTTAAAAGAATAATCTTTCAAAATATTTATGCATTATAATTATATTCATATATGAGTAAAAAATATGATGTTAATTTTAATCCTTTAATTTAATTCTTCAGACTTAATATTATTTGTTATTTTACAAAATCGATTTCCACGTAAAACTTATTCTCAGCTAAATGTTATTCTATATATTTTGTTGTAACTATACATTATATCTATATGTTGTATAGTACACAAATAAGTTTCAGATTAATCGAAACTTAGTTTTTAACCAAACAACATGTAGATACAATACACAATTCCACACATCAATATTTGCTTGAAAGCTGCTTTCAAGCCAGAACTGGACATAGAAGGTTAAAGATAATACTGATATGTTTAAAATAAAAAAGACATTTTTTTTAATTGTTTAATTTTGCTATAAAAATTTTTTTTCTAAATTTAGTAACTAAAGATGTATAATTATATAAAATTTACATTTTCAGTTTTAAATAAGGAAAACTAACTAATTTATTTCATTAATAGATTTTTTACTAAGATTTTTCATTAATTGAATTCTAGCTAATTTAACTATTTTTTAATTATGTTAATTATTTATTTTTCATAAAAATATTCTTATTGCCTTTCTATATAAAAAATTTATTTTATTATACATATAGAAGAAGAATATTACTAAAAATAATTTTGAATTAATTATATGCGCAGTTAAGTAAGTGAAATACATAAATTAGAATTTTTAATACATATATACATGTATATATATATATGTATTAAAAATTTAAAAAGTTTGTGAATAATTAAGAAATATAGAAAAAGAGATTATTGTTACAGGTAAGTACCTTTTATAAATATATTACTAGAATTATATTGTTAGCTGTAAGAAATATTTTAATGTTAGTTTAAAAAAAATTTTTTTTAATATAAAACCTTTTTCATGTTTTAAATTATTTCATTTTATTTATATATACACTTATATATATTTAAGTAATTCTATTAAATTTTAAGATAATTGTTGGTAGAAATATTTCATCTATTTTATATGTTATCAATTGCATAAATGTTAGACATTTAAATGTGAAATGTGATTTGAAATAAAATCTAGATTTCAAATAAAAACACTGATGAAAATAATAATTTAAATACTTATTTTATCTTCATAATATATACTGTTATTATAATTAAATTTTAATTATAGTTATGTGTAAAATTCTGTTTGTTCGAAAACTAGTTCATATTAACTTAAATAAGAATCGTTGATATATTTTATGATAAAAGTAAAACGACTTGAAATAACGAGAATTTTGATGAATACATTAGTGTAATTGATATAAATTAGAACAAATATACGAATGCATTACAAAAATGAATTAATTCTTCAAAAAAAAAATAATAAACGATCTCGAAAACTTTTTTATAATATATTTAAAATTCTCATCGGCTATAACGGACAAGTTATGACCGAGCGAATGATAGAGCAATAACCCACATCTGCGCAACATAGCTCCGAACCAGAGCCAGTAGTAGCCGTGTGCATTTTACAACGTATATTCAGACTGAATTGATGAGAGCATTTAACAAATGGCTCTCGGAAAGAGCTAGCAACGGTCTATTGGAGTGGTTGGTCAGTTACCCTGTTTACTACATATAACTATGAGGCTATTTACATGTAGAGTACATCTGCCCTGCAGACTAGATACGCTTCGTTGAAATTCTGATCAGTTGACTTTAGTTATCATCTTCCTAGTTTTTGATTGTTCATTCAGATAACGATCGACACAACATACATGCACTTTGCCTATATATTATTCCTATTGATGTTTTTTTTCTTAGAAATATATTTATATGTCTATATATATTTTTTACATGAATATATATATATATATAAGAGAACAGAATAAATTGATAAAAGATTACATTGTTCGATAAAAAAGGTAAACGTTAACTGTATACACAAAGTCTGTTTTTTAAAAAAATAAAAAAAATTCTTTCATATATTTCAAAACTGAATTTTATTCTATTCAGAGATAAAGTACACAAATTGTTTCAGTATATTTATATTTTATATAATAATAATGATTTGTTTTTGAACGACCTTTTGTGATTCATTCTCAATATTCTTGTTTAATAAATTTATTTCTTAACAACTAAAAGATAAATTTATTTATGAATGTTTTATTTTATTAACAGATAAATTATTTTATTGGGTGTACAAAATAATTCGGTCCGTTTTCAAAAGTGGCTCTAAAAACATTAAATTTTTAAATAGTAACAGCTGATTTCCATGGTTTTAGACAGATTGGACATCTGCCGATAACATCTAGTTAGTATTGTTTTGAGTTTCATACAAAATGTTCTTTGTTACGCTGTTGAAAATGTCAGATTTTTTGATAACTAAACAGCATTTGCGGGAAGTTTTAATTTTTTGTTTTAATTGGAAAAAAAGTGCAGCTGAAACTCATCGTATGCTTGTGGAAGTTTACGGTGACAATGCTCCAACTGACAAGTCATGTAGAGAATGGTTTCGGCGCTTCAAAAGTGGTGATTTCAGCGTTGAAGATAGACCTCGCTCGGGACAGCCAAAAAAATACGTAGACGATGAATTACAGGCATTACTCGATGAAGATCCGAGTCAAACGCAAGACGAGTTTGCACTTACGTTGGGGGTGACCCAACAAGCAGTGTCTGTACGTTTAAAACCTATGGGCCTGATTCAAAAGCAAGGCAATTGGGTTCCTTATGAATTGAAACCAAGAGATCTGGAAAGGCGATTATTTTCTTGTGAGCAGCTGCTTCAAAGGCAAAAAAGAAAGGTTTTTTTACACCGGGTAGTGACTGGTGATGAAAAGTGGATCTTCTACGTCAACCCCAAGAAAAAAATACTACGTTTTGCCCGGCCAATCGTTGCCATCGACCTCAACATCAACACCAAAGCCGAACATTCATGGTTCGAAAGTTATGCTGTGTATCTGATGGGACCAAGGGGGCGTTGTGTACTACGAGCTGCTAAAACCTGGTGATTCCATTATGGGTGATCGGTACAGATTGCAATTACTTCGTTTAAACCGTGCATTACGAGAAAAACGGCCGGAATATAAGGACAGACATGATAACGTTATTATTTTGCATGACAACGCTCGGCCTCATGTCGCAAAAGTTGTCAAAAAATATTTAGAAATGATCAAATGGGATATTTTACCGCACCCGCTGTATTCTCCGGACATTGCTCCTTCTTTTCGACGGATGCAACACGATTTGGCAGGTCATCGCTTCACTTCTTTCGAAGAAATCGAAAATTGGCTTCAAAATTGGATCGCCTCAAAAGACGAGAAGTTTTTCTGAGACGGGATTCGGAAATTGCCTGAGAGGTGGGGAAAAGTTGTAAGCAGTGATGGACAATATTTTGATTAATTTGTTAATTCATTATCTTTTGAAATAAATGCATTATTTGAGCTAAAAAAACGGACCGAATTAATTTGTACACCCAATAATATATTTTATTCCAAAATAAATAAATTTGAAATTATTTTATAAATATATATAAAGACTAATAAAATAGATATTAGACTATAAAAATCAAATATTAATGAAATTACATAAATAATTTAATATTGAAAATGTTAATATAAGCAGATTGTAAACATTTTAATAACACCTTAATATATTTTACTGATATTGACTATATCAACATCTAAGATAATTAACATATATATATATTTATATATATAATTTATATAACATAACTTTCTTACTGAAACCATTTACCATAAAGTGAAATAATTTCAAAAACACTTTAACTTTAGTATCGTCGAATAAAAGACAGACAGTAGATTCTATGTATATAAATGTGTGTTGTGTCGCAGATCATTAATTCGGCATGTTGAATTTCACATAACATTTGTTTAATTTAATAGATGTGACCTTACTTTAAATAATATCATTACCAACCTTCGTTCTGTTCATTGACTGTATAATTATCACAGGCAATTACACAAATCTACAAAAAAGTGGATGCTATTGTTTAAACAACTTTTAATTTGTTTAGGGCCATCACTAATGTTCATTTTTGTTACTTTTTTACTTAATATTTATTTTGTTCCATGATTTAATCTTTTGCAGATGGAAGTTTTTTTTATTTCAAAGATTTATACTTCTTAAAAAAATTCCTTTCATATAAACAATATTTATGTATAAAGTACATTTTGTATTTATTTATTATATTAATAAGTAAATATAAAATTATACAATTTCAGTAGCAATAGATATAAAGACATAATAAAATTAATATTCGCTTGAGATACTTTTAAAATTTGTTTTGTTGCTAATATTGGTGTTCTGTCTTATCCAAGATCTTCTGTAATGTCCTTGTAGAAGATAAATTCATTAAGTAATATTCATGTTAATTATCAGACGTCTCTGATTATTTAAGATCGTGGGCTAGAGATACAAACTACAATATCTTGCACGCAGCTAAAATATAAAGAGACAAACTGAATATTTATAATCTCATTAAAATAATACACGCGACTGACATGACTACATATGAAAAATAAATGTAAATTGCCTGAGCTACAATTTCTGTTGCATATAACATACATGCACATATGTACATGTATATATATATATATAAGCTTTTTTATTATTTTTATTATTATCATATGTTCTACATAATTAAAACTTTTTAATAAAATGAAAAATAATTTTTCCTGTTAGATTTTTTAAATCATTACTATTTATATTAGTTTAATAGTTATTTCCCTTATTATTAAAAAAATTTTAACTTATCACATTACTGTATTTTTATTAAAACTTCTTATTATATACATATATATATATATATATATATATATATATATATATATATTTGTAAGTGTATATTTTGTTATCAAAGTTTCATAAAATCAATAACATAATTCAACACAATAAAGTGTAATAAAAAGAAATTCGAAATATTCAGTAATTTTCAATAAATCTCGTATTAAATTCAAAAACAGTTCATATAAATTTGTGTAATATGATAAATCCTCAATAAATTAAAATTTTATTGTTTATTGGAAAGCGTATAAAATAAAAATACCGAATGAAATTCGAACAGAGTTTATTTTAAAAGTTATTAACAAAAATGTACAGTTTATTAATCGATAAATTTTAATTAAAGGATTTATAAAATATTAACCATTTCGTGCACATATATAAATGAAAGACATTCTTTTTCATTTTTTTATTATCTTTCTAAAATATTTATTAACGGAACAAATAATTAATAGTTGTTTTTTTAGTCTTCGTTTGATATTCTTTTATAGAAAAATCATTTCGCACGTTACTGTAGTAAAAAAAATGCAAAAATAAACAATAATATCGTTTTATATTCATTTAATATTTACCTATCAGTGTAATACAAATCAAATACGGACATTAAAAATAAATCCACGTTAAATAATTTTATTGGAAAACAGAATGAAATTTGCATTTTGATTTCCGTTTATCCCCTTACGGTTTGATTAACAAACGTGGCAAATATACGATAAGGACACACAGTCTGTAAGGCATTCGTGTACTGTAACGATATATGCACGATGTTATCGACATGTTGTTTACATAAAATTTATTTTGTTTTTGTTACGCCGAGTGCTCCGTGATTGAAAAATTTACTTTCATAACACTAGCGAAGAGCACAATCCCACTTTTTCAATTTTCTCTTTCACGTGCAAAACACAAACGAAATATTTTTTCAGAGTTTGTTGACATCTAAGTAAACGATGCATCGTTACCTTTTCAGATATCGTATATATATTTTAACATTAATATTTTCACTTAATATTTCTTAAATTAACTTTTAACTATATTCAATTTCATTCCAGTGGTTAAATTGGTTATAAACAATTCAAAGAAACAATGTTCGTTTCATACAATCATTAGATATTTTAGTAGTGGAATTTTCATTTATTTTTTTAAACTTTTTTTTATTTTGATTAATAGGTTTTCTTTTTTATGACTAAAAATATAACTTAATAAAAATTAATGAAAATTCGATTTTTGTTCAATTCTCTATTTTGAAATACTTTTTATTTCAATATTTTTCAATCGCTATTTCTTTATTAACCAGTTGCGCTGGAATGACGTGCTATGTACGTCAAATGCTATCTGTACCAAATGTCGATAAGACGTACATAGCACGTCGTGTGATTTTTGCTAAGTGAAAATAACATCGGAGTTCAGTTAGCAAGTGTCACACTTCTGTTTTGAATGCATAGAAGTGCTTTTTTGTAGAACTTCATTAATTTTACATATTTTCATTGAATAATAATCAAGTAACTACAAAACACAATATTTTTTTTATTATTACAAAAAAATATTTAATCAAAGAACTATTTTATTCTAATAATAGCGTATCAGAAAATGTTATACTGGATTTATGTAGACCTTTAGTTGATTTTGTACACACCCTCCTTTTAGATAACTGGTATTCGTCACCAAAACTGTATCAGAAATTACATTTGCAAAAAATTAATACTATTGGAACAGTCAGATCTAATAGAAAGAAGATCTCGTAGCGACAAAATTAAAAACATTTTAAATTCTTTTAAGATCTTACAATGGTATCTTAGCTGTAAAATGGAAAGACAAAAAAGATATATATTTACTCTCTTTAAAACATTCCAAAGCAGAAATGATTGTAACAAAAAAGAAAAATGTAGAAATTATACAGACCAAAATAGAAACATTACAAAACCTAATATAGTTTTAAATTACAATGATGATATGGGTGGAGTAGACCTGCAAGATAGCTATTTATCACCTTTTCCTTTAATGAGAAAATTTGCAAAAAGTTACAGAAAAATATTCTTTTATCTAATGGATATGGAATTTTTTAATACCTCTATATTCGGTAAAATAACAAACGTACCAAAACCCAAAAAATACTCCTTTTTAAAAATTGTTAATAAATTTGTTAATCAATTTAAGAGTTTTACTATAATGTTAATGTGTGTGTGTGTCTAAAACTTTATAAAAAAATGATTTCAAATACCAACTCGGTGCGAATTGCTTTGGACGGATTTGCCACGCGTGCATGTTAATTAATTGCCAGCGCAACTGGTTAAATTAAATTACAATTTTTAATTTTAGATGACAATTACTGTTTGGAAAAAAATTCTTGTATTTAAAATTAAAATGAATTTATTTATTTTTAATGAAAACCTATTTCAATATATAATAAAATAATAAATGACATAGATATCTATTTTTATTGTGATTTGTGCATGTGAGTATTTGCTACATAACAATACGTTCAAATGAGATTTTCAAGATTCTGCCAACATAACAGAACTAGAAACAAAATAATAAACGAAAGAAAAAAAGTAGATAAACGCGAGACGGAAATCCAATCCAGTGAACTCGCTTATTTCCGTGACCTGGATTCGGTACAATGTGCACACATGGATGATGCTTGATGTTTCATTATTCATTAGCCGTAGTTTGCTTGCCATCTCTGTAGTGCGGTGATGCAGCTCCGGTTAGACTAGCAGGCTCAGTCAGGCCTGTGTACTTATACGTTGTAACCATAAACAAGCCGCAACTTCTGCACGCACACATAGACACGTACACGTAGACACAAACCCCACACACACATTGTTGTCATCTGTTTACTTGTTGACATAGAAAACTGTGTTCTCGAGCTCGGCTTTACTGTCACATGATAATAAGAAACTTGTCTTGTCTTATACATTTTGTTGTTTAACACTTCCACGATGACCCCCGTTGTGAAATATATACTCGCTTCTCTTTCGTGCTTTTCTAAAATTTAATTTGTTTTGCGGTTACTGTTACTGAAAATTTAATATGTAATTACACAAAGATATTGAGGAAATAAAAGGGTGTTACTTCCCTTTTTATTCTGTTAACTATCTCTTAATATTAAAAACGATCTTTGCTATTTGTATAAGAATTTAATTAAAGCTCGAAAACAATTTATAAAGAATAAACATAACAACACGATCAATTGAAATTTTATTCTTAATTATAAATTTCATTAAATATTCCAGTTAGTAATAAAATATTTTTTTTATTTCATAATTAATAATAAAAACAGTTAATTTATTCATTTTATTAAATTCAAATATATTTATATGTTTTGAATTTAACGAATATATTTTTTTAAATTTCTTCTCTGAAGAAAGACATTTTTGTACATACCTTTATATTTATATTTTAAATCAACTATTATTTGTTTATATAAGAATCATTTATATATATATATATATATATATATATATATATTATTAAATTTAATATAAATATATTTATAATACATAATAACAAAAATGTATAACAATATGACTAAATTTAAAGGAGAATACACGAAAAGAAAAAAGAAATAACTGGACAATTGAGCATAAAATTGTCAACAAATTTACACATTCAATTCACATAAACGTTAATATTACATTGTGTGTGTGTGTGTGGATGTGACCATACATCGAGTTCAATGAATCTCTTTATGTGTACCTTTTTGATTCATTCGACCTTTTCTTGGCATCAGCTAGAACCACGTACGTGACAGATTGGAATTTGACCGGGAAAACTAGGACTCATATCGTAAAAGCTTGTAACACTATTACGAATTTGATCGAATCATGAATCATTTTCAATGAATATATTTTATATCTTTTATATATATATATATATAAAATTAAAATAGAACTTTTTTTATGAAATATATTTCAAAATAAAAAATAATCTATTACTATTATAGTTTACAACCTGTAATAAGTTTCAGTATATATTTTTAACTTTTGGATTTGTATGGTATTTAAAAAAATACATTTGTTAAAAATTAAAGTTTTTTCAAATCACAATTTTTAATTTATGACACCTAAATTTATTCTGTGTATAGTGATAAAGTTTTTCTAATAATTTTTAATTTCATATATTACTCCACTATCTCAAATTTAATGATTTTAAATAATATTGATCTTTTACAATTACTGCAGTATATAAATTTATTTATTAAATAATAACAAGAACATTTTAATATATTTTTAAAGAATGTTATATATATATTTTAAGATATATTTAATATTGAAATTTAATACATTTCAAATTATTTCTTCTATATTCTATTTTATTATTAATAAACTAGAATAGCATAATCACGTATTATAAAAAATAAAAAAAATTAAAATTGATTTATTAGTTAAATCTAATTTAAAAGAAAATTAGAAATATTTTTTATAATAATTCAATATGTCAGAAAGCACAAATAATTTAAATAAACTAAAAATTATACATTATACAATAAAATGTAAACAAACATATTTATAAAGAAAATTTATTATTTTTGTAAAAGCTGTATTTATAAATTAAAAATAATAATTTATATTTAAAATTAAAATATTATTACAGATTCTATAATAAAAAATGTCCATAAACAAATTGAAAAAGCTTTAATGTTTTTTTTTATAAAAATAATGAATAATAATACTTCAGACGTTTCTTTTCTTATAAATTTCTTAGAAAAATTTAAATTTACAATTATAGTGGTTTTAAAAAACAAACATTCTTTATAATGAATGTTTTTTTAAAGAAATCATTTTATCATTTACATATATACATATATATATATATATATATATATATATATATATATATCAAAAATTATGTACATGAAAAATAGCCTATAAAATATAAAACGATTTTCTGTTTACTTTCATTTGCAAAGAACACTCAAATACAAGTTTTTCACTGTTCGGACAAACGCCCGAAGGAAATCGATGGTCACAATGTTGTGAAACTTCAAGTGTAAACATGACAATGTTGAAATGTAGACCGTACACACAACGACGATGTTTCTACACTGGCCGAGTTGTGCATTGCAATCAGAAACATTCGTCGTTGTCATCGTTTACCTTTCAAACTTTCAACGGTCAGTTGATAGAAAATTTACACTGAGATCACCCACTTTAGGCCACGTTTAAATCTTTTAAGATATTTATTTTCCCTTCAATACCAATTATGTTTACTAATTTGAACTTAAATTAACGAATTATCTTCTTTTATTTCTGTATATCATTATTTTGTATTTTTTATTACATTAAAGAAATATCATTTTACCCTTATATATATCGAGGGAGTAAAAAGTTAGTGGAAAGTCTTTTCAATGTTAATGTATAAAATAAAAATATTTTGTCTTTTTTTATCATTCTATTAAATAATTTCAGTTATTCCACATTACTATTGTACATCTTTTAAAAAGCTTTTATATTTAATTCTTTAAAAATATATTTGAATACAAAAAAGTCTTCAATACATGATTTTATTTGTACCAATAATATAATTTTGTAATCATCAAAATAGATAATAATTTAAACTTATTATATGAGATGAATAAGAAAACTTAATAAGCATTTCCTAGCCAAGATTTTGGGTGTTTTTATTCGTATATAATTTCGCTATAACTTTATAAATGATGACATCCTTTCTATTCAGAGCTTTTCCATCAATAACAAACCACTTTTGATGTATATCAACCCCTGTAATAACCAATGAGGCTTTTTATCTTTTAGTGACCAATATCTTTGTCATACTTTATTACTATATAAAATTCATTTTTATTTCCTGTCATAATTCATTGAAAAATAGTTTATTTAATAACATGAAAACAAAGAAGTGAAAATCTTAAATCTGTCCATTAAATTTATTTCTATTTATCTAGTGTAATACCGATAACTAATTTTTAAACCCATATTAACTTTCTTAAGAAATCAAAATGTATCATATAATGAATTTTGAATCTATCTAATAATTTTCAACAAGTTCATTCTGAATTCTCGTTTCATTACCACCATCAAAGTCTTCCCATGCAAGTTTTCCAAATCGATATTTGTAATTGAAAATGAAATTACCAGAAAAAATTTTTTTGGAACCAAACTTGATAAGTACATTGAGTAACTATGCATTTTTCCAAACATATCACATCTTTCAAATAAATTGACTCGTAATTTTTTTTTAAACTCATTCAACGTTATGGAACAAAATTACTTTATTAACATCCTGTCTTTATCTACAGAGATTAAACTAATATAATGTTTCTTGATACAAAATATAATAGATATTAATCTATAGATGATTTGTTAAAACACAATACTAATTTTATGATTAAATAAATAAATTGTAATTCGTTTTTAATAATTAGATTTTATATTTCTTTGAAAATAATAAACCAATATTTTAATTTATATATATATATATATATATATATATATATATATATTATATAAATTCGTATATTTATTCACGCATGAATGTATTTATAAATACAATATGTTCACATACGTTTGTGATGATCATCACTTTACTACCGGATTGTGATGAAATTTGATATGTAGATTTATCTCCACATTTGTGAATACTGATTGGATTTTGGTTTATATTATGTCAGGAGAAAGGGTACTACATCATAACAGTCTGGTCTATTTTCAATTGTTGTATTGTTGATAACTCTTTTACAAGTTACAGAATTATTTAAAAATAATTTTAATAATGTTTTTATACTCATACAATATATATATATATATATATATATATATATATATATATATAATATGTTTTCGTCAATTATTTCAATTGGTCTATTTTTGTATAGATTTTAAAAAAATCATATCTGATTTCGACATAACGTTTATGACCTAAAAGTGTGTAATAAGCAATTTCTCCAAAAAAAATTATCTCATCTTTTTCTATTCTTCTTGCTTGACTTTAAATTAATGTCCAATTTTTCAATCGTGCAATTGATGTTTAAATTAATTTACTATTTATAATATAAAAACTAATATCTATAACAATTAGTTAATTATATTGAGTTTGATTTCTATTTAAATAAATTGTCAAGAGAATTTTCTCAGAAATCAAAAAAATATTAAAATATTTTTCCTTGATATTGTATAGTAATGTCATTTTTTAAAAAAATGATTTATTTACTTTTATAAATTGACATGTTAGAACGATGTTGACAGTTATTATTTTATCTGTTCAATGATGTTAATTTTTAAATAAAACCGTACAGTTTCCATTTATTTTTCTCAAACACTTTATCCAAATATTGATAAACCACATATCGGTACGATCACATCCTCTCCAGTCATCAGTGCGTTACGTATTTCCGGAAAATATCAAAACGGCGTCAATTTCCGTGATCACGTGTGAAACATATGAAACAAGTGACCTGTATTTTTGTTAAATTGGAACACTGGAGAAAAATGTTCGTTTCAGATCGTCGACATTGGGACGTACACGACACACACACACACACACAAGACAAGCGGACCAATTGAAACGTACTGAAGACTGTAGTCTTGCGCCTTACACACTACATTATTCATTATGATTTTAATATTAATGATGTTTTTCGACGGTAAGAATTCGTCTCTTATTTCACTTTTCGTATACGAAATATAAATATTTGTTTCAATTTGAGTTTTCATCCATTTTGATTACATTCTTAATGAAAAGTGTGTGTGTAATTATATTGAAATTAAACATTAGATGTTTGTGCAATTCGTCTCGAGTTTATTTTTTGTGTTGTATTGTCTCAAGTAAAACGTTTCACTTAATAATTGTTTATTTTTGTCAAATTTATTTTCATATTTCATTAAAAATTGATTTATCTACACATATTCATTGCTTTATGAACTTTTATATATTCTTTTCAATTAGAATTACAATTATTGATCTGGATTACTTAAGAATTTCATTATAAAATAATATTTTATTAGTTTATTAAAAAATAATCCAAGAATAAAAATATTTAAAATTGATTCAATTAAGTCAAGTATAATTTTCTTAAATTCTAAATAAAACAAAATGTTATTTTTAAATTCTCATTTAATAATATACTTATGTACTTATAGTTTTTAAAAAAATAAAATGTTTTTTTTCAACTTTTTATTATTATTAATTCTTTAATTTTAAATTCATTTAAAATATCTAACCACGAGATTTCGTATAAATTCTTCTTCTAATAATATTATTTGTGTTACTTTGATATAATATATTTTATTTTCTAAAAAAAGTATATTTTTTTAATAAAACATTATATATTTTTAATAAGATATTGTGCTTCTATATTTACATTCAAGTATGGACGTGTGTGTAACTATATGTTATTATAAAGCATATTTCTTAGTGAATATTTTATTTTTCATTTTTCACAAGTTCATAAAGAGTACAGTGAGCATAATAAAAACGTATGAATCTGTTTCTCTTGAGATCATATTGAAGTATACAAGATTAAATTCAAAAATAAAATATTAATATTAGAAAACCGTACACTATTTATATATATATATATATATATATATATATATATATTCTATTCGTTAAATTAAATTTGAAACACATTTATATCTAATATTTATTAGAAAAAAATCTCCAGACAGTTATATACGAGATCAAGAAAAAACACGTATAATATAAAAACGTTTCTGTATGCTTCGTTTTAAAACACTTAACCCTTTAACATCCACTTGAAAAGTAATATATAGAAGTGATATTAAATAAGTGAGATATGACTTTTCCTCACGTCACAATTTCAGCTCTATAGAGGATACTACATATTTTGTTTCTACATCGTAACGTAAATTGATGTCGACGGAAAACCGCAGCTAACAGGAATCTGCTTTCAGATTTATGAAGAATAATAAGAAACATTTTTTTTATAAAAACAAACAGATTATTTTCAACTCTGCAAACTGGCTTTCTGTATATTTGCTTAATTAAAAACAATTAAATTTGCTTGGGTATGTTTTATAAATTTTCGTTTTTTACTGTAAGTGAAGTCGACATATTAAGTTTTATTTATTTAAAATGAAATATTTGTTTTATAAATCATATATATATATATATATATATATATATATATATATATATATATATATATAAACGTTGGTAAATATGCTTAGATAAATTTATTAAATTCGAACGTTTTACAAAAATCTCACGTATATGTATATGCTTTCTCAGTTAATATTTTCAATGCGTCACTCCTTTTGGCACGCAGCATACTGTTTACAATTCAGTTTTCCAACGCTGTCGGTTGTGTCGAACTAAAGCTCCAGACGCGGATGTACTGTAGCGAAATGTAGACCGCTGAGCCATGAAATTGTCCTCGCGAACAGAGGGTCATTGATTCACTTACAAATATTCCCAAGTGATCTTTTTCTGATCAGCTCAATTGGAACAACCCTTCATTATATACATATATATATATATATATATATATATATATATTATATAAAATTACATCACAAGAAAATTTTAATATTATTTTTTAATTTTAAATTTAAATCCAGTTTGGAAATAACTTATTAAAGTTTCCTATAAATTTGAAAATGATTGATAAATATATAAATAAGTATAAAAACGTTGTTTAAATATATTATAATATTTATAAAACTGATACTAAATAATATTTCCATATACATAAATGATATTTAATTCCTATTTGAATTTTATAAATTTCACTCTATTAATATATGATGAAATTATTCTAAGGGTCCGTGCATGTATTACCCAACCCATTAATGTTCTCTATAAGTAAATGTAGTATACGGATTTTGCCCTATGTTCGACCTCAATTAAATATTCCTTTCGACAGGTATAGCCACTCAGTATACCTGAAAGTAAATGACTGAATTATCTACATCTTAATATATTATTCATAATAAATACGTTCTATCAATTCATATTTTTAAATAATTAAAGCCTAAATATGTTATTTCTTTGTATAATCTATGATAATATTTAATATCCATTGAAATAAAATAATATATATTACTTTAATGTATTTGAAGCAAATTTATGTATAAAATAAAATTTAAATAAAATTCATACTTACTTTTATAAATATTCATGAAAAAAATAAATTAAAACATTGTATAATTATACAAAAGGAAAATTCATTTATAGTACTATAATATTAAGAGTAAGGACTAAGGGGATAATGATATATGATTAAGTATAATAAAAATGTAAAAAAGAGAAAGGTAGAATGAAATCAATTCTACATATATTTTAAAAAAAGATTACTGGGAACAAAAAAATCAACATATATAAAAATAATTATTTAATAATTGTAGATTTTTTATAATATCTTTAAATGATAATATAATATTAGTATTTTCAGCTGTTCTTTCCAATGAAATGTTTTGAAAAGACGTTTTATTTATTTTTCAGTATTGTATAAGTAAATAATTCAAATATGTAAAGTATTTGCTTTTTAAAATGATATTATTGTTATTGATTAATGTATCAACAAGAATACATTTAAATGATAAATAACTTTCAAAAACCAAGTCACACAATTCATACAACATACAATAACTCGCGAATAACATTTTTTCTATTATATAATACTTTAACGTAACATATACTTCTAGAATAACATTCTCATGAATCCATGTTGAAACATCGACCTCAGTGTTGTTCTCCCAAAAGCATCCAAGAAGGATCTCTTCTTTCGTACGCTACGTCTGTCTTGTTAGTGTCAAGTATGGCACTTCCTCTACTGATTTTGACACAGCGTGTATGTCTATTTGTAACGACAAACATAGAGGAGGGATGCGGCACTCGTACACGAACACGGTAAAAGCAATGGCAGCGAAATAAAAATGGGCAAAAAAATGACAAAGATAATAGTAACCCGTACGACGAGTGTGACGATATCTTTTGTTCGCTTGTTCGAAGGAAACAAGCGATTGTTAAATTCGATTGTGTATAGAGAAAAAGATCGGAACTTATCTTTGAATATTTGATGAAATGAAATGGAAATGATGTTATTCTGTATTTTACTTTGATCTCTGTTTGCTTTTACTAACCGATTTGTTTTTGCTGATATACATATACATACATACATACATACATACATACATATATATATATATATATATATATATATATATATATATTGCCCAATTTATTATTTCGAATATATTTTCGTTATATACAAATGTTTTTCTTTGATATGAATGAATTTATTCGGACAGTAGAACACTCAAATAACTGATATAAGAAAACAAATATAAAAAAATCATAACTTTATTTTATCTAATCCTTATATTCACTAAACTAGACTGTAAACTATAATCATTGCTAATTAAAATAAAAATCAATTTAGCAATATTTTTTTTAATTAACATTTAATAATTAATTACTTTTTTTATCTCTATGTGAAATATCACATAGGAATAAAAAACTGAACGGAAAACAAAGAAAACAAAAATTACGGAAATTAAAATAAAATGGAAATTTTTGAAAATAAAATGGAAATGAAAATTCGTTGTAGTAGAATTGAAGAGAAAGGTTTTGAATTGGTAGAAGTGGACAGTTTTAGAACAGGATTTTATCCATTAGTAGATTGGAAAAGGCTGATAATGATATATATTTATATATATGTATTATATGTTTTAAATAAATAATCATATTTTAATTGAAAACCAAAAAATATAAATAAAATAGTCATTTACATCTGATCGATAAATTAAATATTATTTAAGTGAATTAGAAACTTAATAAAATCAAATACGTGAGAGTGATATTAAAATAAAAAAGAAAATATTTCTTAAAGTGCTCAAAACAATATAATATTTATAATTTTTTTTTAAATGTAATATTAATAACTCTTAAATAATTTATACAAAAATATTTAAAATATTCATTCTTTTCTTGAACTTTATATAAATGAAAACATATATACTTCACAATTAACTTAAACACCAATCTGTTTTCAAATCATTTCGACAAATATTTAATATTTTCGATGCCGCTTTATTTCCAAATCTAATACTTGTAGCATCTTTTGAAAATTGACCTGGCCAACATCTAGAAAGTTTACATTCTTTGAATTCATGACTAAGTGCAAATTTTCCAGAAATATTCATTCGATTACAATCTAAAATTAATTAAAAAATATAATCAACATACTTTATATACATATATATATATATATATATATATATATATATGTATTACCTGATAAACATTTCGAAGAATGATTAAATCCCAATTCAACAATTTTATAAGTTTGAACAATATAAGTACCAGAATTTCTTTGCACGTTTGTTGTTCTTAAAATAAAACGTTGAGTTAAAAGAGGCGAAAAAACTGAAAATAAAACATGAAAATTAATTAAAATGTAAAAATTTCGTTTTTAAAAATCACTTAAAATAAACAATTTTTATTTCTAAATTAAGCACAATAAAAAAATATCACACATTTTAAACTGCTTTAAAAGAATTTAATAACATATTGAATTTTTTTCACAAAAACAATATCACTTTGTCACCTTTTAATATCTTTTAGTTTATTAAATTGTAACTAATAACTAGCTAATTTTTATAAATTTATTAAAATTTTAACATAAATAATTTGCTTATACCAACACGTAGGATTTTATAACACAATTCAATAATTACTTATTTTTTATGCTGATATATATTTCAATGACCATGCTATTAGAATTATTCTTGATTGAAACTTATATATATATATTTATTTATTTATTTTTAGTATCTTTATTCAATGTATCTTCTGCTACTTGTAATGTGAATAATTCATTTAAATTCATTCACAACAGTACCAAATCTATTAATAATAACCTATTGACTAATTAATGCTTTTTTAAACTTATCAGTATAAAATAAAGTTGTAAATAAATCAAATTTAGTATATATAACTTAAGTAAATGAAATAATTTATACTTACGATAATTTTCACTGTTTCTTATAAGATCTTTTCGACGATAATAATGTAACACAGTTTTAAAATTAAATTCACTATACATATTCCATCCAAAGTATATATCATTTAATAAGTCTATTAAACTGTCATAATTAACTGGAAGTATGAATTCGTTAAAATTAACAATGGCTGTCAATTTACTATGTCGTATAATACTTCTATATAAACAATCATTCATTGCGACTGATTCATTTAGATGAACATTTTTTAGTACCCATGGTAAGACAGTAATTATATTCTTTTGACTATAATAATCAAAAATATATTCCAAATTGGGATTAATCGTTTCATTGTAAAATATAAAATGGTTTGCGCCGAGATTTAAATATATTTCGATAAATTCGACGATTCGTAACGGACGCATGTCTTCGAAGACCGTCGTTTTCACACAAACAGTTAAAACATTTCTAAATAATGTTCTATTTATAAACGATTTGAATACTTCTACATTATCCATTTCAGTCTCTAATATCAATTCATTTAATGGATAATGTATTTTCACGAACTGTTTATCCAAGTGTGAATTTGATGTTTTCGTATCACTGATTGCAACGTATTGAGGTAGAAGTAAATTTTCTATTTGAGTTCGATCTATTTTTGATTTAATCACAAACTGAAGATCACATATTATATAAACTACTTTGTACATCGAATCATTTTGATCTTGAAACGGTTGAATTGAAGAGGCAGTTATTTCTCTATAGCCATAGAGTTCAGAATCACGATGTTTGTACCGCAGATTACATATTAGTGTCGAATTTACTAGATTTGATTCTAACAATGCGATTATACGAATTATACCGAATGTATGTTGTGTTTGCTTTGCATGTGCTTTGATTATATCTATTCTATGATCGAAATACGCTGAGTACACGAATCCCAAATTATTTTGTGTACTTATTGGTAACCAATTATCGATCGAACTAGGTGTGTTGTCATTTAAATTTATATGTCTGTTTATTACTGGTAGTAATTTTCGTTGTAATCGAGATGGGTAGTTTGACTGAAAATTAATAAAAAAATAATTAAAGAGAATTAAATAATTGAAAATAAATATAATAGGAAATTTAAAATGTTTAATGAAATTGGAAAAATATCAATAATATATAATTCCATTTTTATTTCTTTTAATCTATATATTTTTTAATAATTTTTATTATCAAGTTTAATAATATATAGACAGATAGATAGTTAGATAGATATAGAGAGAGAAACATTAATATTTTTTCTAATAAGAATAACAAAATTACGCATATATAAAACTCCATTATTAATGTTTTTAAAAAATATACAAAATTGTCAAATTTCCATTTCTAGCTATTACAACTAGATCAGGGATCGGTAACCTATGACCCGCGGGTCACCGAGTGACCCATTTGATAATTTCAAATGACCCACTTTAGTTCCGAAAATAAAATACTACTTCAAAATTTTTACTTCAAAATTGATATTATTTGAAACTGATATAAAAACTAAAAAAATTCATTTCTTTCCTTTGTTAAAAAAGGAACATGAAAAAGAAAATATCAATGCAAGCAATCTAAATATGTTCGAAAGTTGGATTTTCGTCATTAAAAGTGAATATGAAAGTAGGTTTCAAAGTTTTAAGAAGCATGGAGAAATGTTTACATTTATAATAAAGCCCGAGGAAATAGAAGAAAATGTTTTAAATTTGCAGTATTTTCAATATCTAAAAATTGACAATTTTAGTTTAGAAATGATTG
>CP092096.1:16580000-16645000 GCA_029203775.1 Neoneuromus ignobilis | reverse complement strand
TAAAAATGAATATTTAATTTTTTAATATTGATTATAATAAATGAAAGAATCTTCTGGAATTAATTGAAGTTTAATATAATACTAATTAGAAGTTTAAATTGTATTTGTTGTGTTAAATGTTTTTTGATTAAAAATTTCATGGCCATTATATAATTTCAGAAATGACCAAATTTTGTTATTATAGTTCAGATGAATTTTCAACGCAGCAAATGTCTACTTTAATAAATGATATTCATTAATCTAATAGCAATGTTCACAAAACCTTAAATACATTGAGATTAAATCAAATGTCATTAGATATGAATTGCCAAACGACGTCAAATGTTTATAAAATAGTTACGTGTTTCGTCAATATCGATATTGTATTAACACTGGTTGATGATTTTGAAATGGTCATTCAACTTGTATGAGAACCGAGTACTTTAGTGGTTACATCGACCGCACCGGACATTAAATCGACGTTTTATTGCCAATACGCGGAATCAAACTTTGATCATTACATACAACTTCTCGCATTTCAAGCCAACTACATATGTGAAATTTAGTTTTGATATTTTAGAAGCCTTCATAAAAGTTTAATTTCTCATGTAAAGTTTTGCAAAATACGTTAAAAAGTCAACTTGTTTATATATACACACAAATGTTACAGACGTTTTATAAGTACAACATTACATAGTAAAAACTGATGACCATCTTTTGAATCATACATCACTCGTAAACTCTACAATTTGTAACAATTTAACGTGTTTTTTTTTTGTAAGATTTATTTCGCAAGTTTTATTATTTCTCATATAAAATTTATTGCTGTACACATTTAAAAAATACGTGTATTTTTCAAAAAAAAACTTTCAATTAATCATAAAATCAATCAAATGAAAATCAGTAAAGTTAAAATGTAATTCATAAACAATAATTATATTATACATATATTGAAAAACTTCAACTAAAATATAATATTTGATCAAAACTAAATTCTTTACTTTTTTCATTATACAAAATGGTGATAATTTCTCATAGTAAAACAATCAAAAAAATAAACGTTTGACAAAAATCATACCAAAAAACCTTTTTCTCGTATCTTTTCATTCTTCTTCTAGCCATTATGTCCAAATATAAAAACGAGTCACATACGCTCTAAATCAATTATAACTAATTAGAAGTAAAGTTTATCTTGACGCTTAATTTCATTTTCTGTCAGAAGTGCTAACCTTTCCCTTTTTATGTATAATATCAGCAATGAACATATAAATATATATATATATATATATATATATAAATATATATATATATATATATAGTAATGTTTTATATTTTCCAAATGATTTTTTTTTTAAATTCATATATAAATATTATTGTTAACGATAATATAAAAAAATCCTTCAATTAATTATTCTTTATTTAAATATAATTAGATTTTTTCATAACTCATTTAATGAAATAAATGATTTGTCAATAAATCATTGTATTTTTAACAAAAATCATTTAGTAATTCATAAATTATCTAAAATTATAATTTATATTTAGAAATACATTTTTTTCAATTAAAATTTCAATGTATTTATTTAAATATTTAAAACATAGAATATTAAAAATATTCTACAATTTATTAACATTTATTTTATTATATTAAATTAACGAATATCATAGAAAAAAATCTATTACAATTTTATTAAAATATAAATGTAATTATTTAAAATATAACAATGGTAATCAAACTCTAAAGGTAATATTTTTAAGTCAACAGACATATTTTAAAGTAATGTTAAAAATGTTCATAAAAATTAAAATAAAATCGAATTTCACTACTTAATTGTATAGACCATTTCCATATTTTTTACATTTCCGCCAATAAAACTGATAAACCCCTTTTTAAAACTGAACCTCTAAACGCTAATAATGATCCATTACTACATTTTGTAATATTTATCAATATGCTTCCCCTTGTTACTATTATCAATAAATGTTTCCAGAATAGATCGTTCTTTAAAAAATTGTATATTATTTTTAAAATAATTCTATACTAATATGATTTTTACATCTGATATTCTATATATTGAATAAAATAATAAACAAAATAAGTTTATAATTTTAATTAAAAAACTGCATTAAATTGTTTTTTGAGAATATAACTACGAGGGTCGTTTGATAAGTATGGTAAAAAAGTAAGAAAAATTAAATTGAAAAATTTTATTCAATTAATTAACCAGTTGCACTGGCAATTAATTAACATGCACGCGTGGCAAATCCGTCCAAAGCAATTCGCAGCTAGTTGGTATTTGAAATCATTTTTTATAAAGTTTTAGACACACACACACATTAACATTAGAGTAAAACTTTTAAATTGATTAATAATATTAATAATTTTTGAAAAGGAGTATTTCTTGGGTTTTGGTACGTTTGTTATTTTATCGAATAGAATAGAGGTATTAAAAAATTCCATATCCATTAAATAAAAGAATATTTTTCTGTAACTTTTTGCAAATTTTCTCATTAAAGGAAAAGATGATAAATAGCTATCTTGCAGGTCTACTCCACCCATACCATCATTGTAATCTAAAACTATATTAAGATTTGTAATGTTTACATTTTGGTCTGTATAATTTATACAATTTTTCTTTTTTGTTACAATCATTTCTGCTTTGAAATGTTTTGAAGAAAGTATATATATATATCTTTTTTGTCCTTCCATTTTACAGCTAAGATACCATTGTAAGATCTTAAAAGAACTTAAAATGTTTTTAATTTTATCGCTGCGAGATCTTTTAGCATATTCGTTCTATTAGATCTGACTGTTCCGATAGTATTAATTTTTTGCAAATGTAATTTCCGATACAGTTTTGGTGACGAATACCAGTTATCTAAAAAGAGGGTGTATACAAAATCAACTAAAGGTCTACATAAATCCAGTACAACATTTTCTGATGCGCTATTATTAAAATAAAATAGTTCTTTGATAAAATAATTTTTTGTAATAATAAAAAAAATATTGTGTTTTGTAGTTACTTGATTATTATTCAATGAAAATATGTAAAATTAATGAAGTTCTACAAAAAAGCACTTGTATGCCTTCAAAATAGAAGTGTGACACTTGCTAACTGAACTCCGATGTTATTTTAACTTAGCAAAAATCACACGACGTGCTATGTACGTCTTATCGACATTTGGTACAGAAAGCAGTTGACGTACATAGCACGTTATTAACTGGTTAATTAAATAAATTAAACAATAATTATATTTATCATACTTATCAAACGACCCTCGTACATTGTATCCTAATTGAATTTCATATAATAAACTTCTTTTTTTTATAGAAAAATCCATTTTATATAGGGTTTTAATAAAATTCAAATCTTATATTTTATTTCTGTATATTTTAATTTAATTTTTTTTAAGCATGTGTTGACTCTTTGGCAGATAGAATAATAAAATTATATATATTAAATTTAAATGATCCATTAATCGTCTTAATATGTAAATGTTTATGGATATATTGAAAACTTTAAATAACTTGAAAATAAATTCCACATGATTAACTTAAATCTCAAACTTTAGAAACAATTCAGATGAGAAAGATGTGAAGAAATTATTTTATACGTACTGTCGAAACTGTTTAATAACAGGATTTAAAATTTAATTAAAACATTTGTATGTTTTACGAATACAATATACATACACACATATATATATATATATATATATATATATATATGTGTGTGTGTGTGTGTGTGTGTGTTTAAAAATATTTATATCTCAGTAAACGTCTAAACTTTTTTCATTAATGAAACAATACCATAAATAATTCTTTGAGAACCAATAAAAATAACCCGAAAAGCAATCAATTCTTGCAAATATACGCGTCTTGAGAGTGTGAGGAATGGTTCCGGGTCGCACATCTGTTGTTGGCAAAATAAAGCATCGACGAGTGACCAATTAAGTTGAGGCAAACGTAGATGATTGTACTAGGCCAGTGTTGATTGGCGATGCGTCTGCGATCATTAAATTGGAGACGGAAACCATGAAGAGTATGTTCGGAAATCCGCTAGACGCCCTCAGATCTAGTTATTACTCACTTAATTGAATTCTCTTTATAAACGATTTGATTTGATTCTATCTACGTTGTTGTCTTATCGAAATTGATTGAATTCGCAAGTGGAACGATATGCATTAACTCTGTTTACAATTTTAATGTGTTCTTTTAATGTTATCGTGGAATAAAGTGCTAATTTCAGTAGCAGTTTATATGTTAATAAACGGGCAGTAATAAAGACGCATATAAAATTGAATATCTCAATAAATTCAAACGTAATGTTGTAATGCAACAAGCAGTCGATTTGAATCATTTATATATATATATATATATATATATATATATATATATATATATGCGTATGTGTGTATGCATGTATGTATTAAAAAAATCAATAAAAATCTATATTATATTTACATTACATTGAAAATTTTAATATATAGGTACATTACAAAATAAAATCCAAACTACCATTTAATTCAAAACAAAAATACTCTCATATAATATTTTATTATATTTGTCAAGTAGAAGATAAACGTGTATATTTTATTAAAAATATTATTTTAATATAATTTCAATATTAATAATCATATTACCATTTTTACTTACACATACAAGTTGAATGGTTATTACATTTTTATATTCTATGTATCTTTTATGCACGGATATGGCCAACGATTCATATTTCATACAATACCGTTTTTATAACGGGTGCAGTTAAAATCCGCTTAAAGTTTTCTCGTTTTTACATATTTAAAGAATCAAAGTCGAAATATATTCATATTTGAATGCTGGAGCTATGAATATATTTTATATTAAGATAGATTTCATTTGAATTTAACGTACGATTTTTTTTAAAGTAAATCCATAATTTATATTTTTTATTATATTTAATAAAGAATTTTATAATTATTCTCATGAAATTACTTTTATAAAAATATTTGTACATTTTTGTTATCCAACTTTTTTTAATTTAAAGTTTAAAATAATTATATATATATATATATATATATATATATATATATATATATATATACATGTGTGTGTATAATCAAAAAGTTCTTAATAATCTTCTTGTAAAACATTAATATTGATGTATTTATATCTAGATGTGTAAAACAGTCATTTCCTTATAAATTCTCGTAAATAAATTATAAACTACATACAATAATTAAAATCTCATCTTATTTATATCATAATAACCTTCAAAAGTTTAACAAACAAGTATGTATTTAGTCACTGTTTCTAACTGATCATTATTTTCTGTCAGAATATATATTTAGTTTTGTACGTATGCATATATAAATGTGAATACATAGTGTAATAAATAATGAATTCCATTTTATCCTTCCTCTACCACTTTATATATTAATATTGCTTTATCATATTCAGCAATATTTATTTAACTTGACGTTTGTTTTAACAAGGAAGCGTTCAGTACAAATAACGAATATCCATCAGTAAATAATTCATGTTGTACCTCTAATTTAAATGTACACTTTCTAACTGTGTCATTGCTTTTAAAACATTTTTAGTGAACTAATGTTTATTGTTATATTTAATTAAAATTGGTTTTGTATGTCACTAAGTTTTTCTGTCTGATAAATAAAAAAAATTGTTCTTAAAAAAATCTATTTTGATCAAATTTTTCAACAGGTATATTTTTAAAATGACAATTTTCACATGATTCTTTAAAAAAATATTTTTAAACGTTATTAAAAATGTATTTTTTTTTTATAAAATCAACATTTTTAGTTCGAAATTTAGGATTTTTTTATACAAAATTTCAGTTATATTCACTTGAAAAACATTACATTGGAATATATACATGTTTCCACCATTGAAATAAATTTCTATTTTTCTAACATTCTGTTTATTTTTTTAGTTATATATATATATATATATATATATATATATATATATATATATATTAACTTTAGTACTAAAACTTAAAATGAGTTCTTAAAATATAAAGTTTCAAATACTATTTTATGTTTATATTAATTAATTATTTATTCTAAAGAGTTTGCTTGCATGCACATATTTTTAATTATTTTGATACTAATATTAAACTTGAATAATATTTCTGAATGCTTTCTATACAGAACCGTATCAAACGTTCTTATGAAATAAATAAGTCTCATAAAGTTTTCTTGGAATTACTAGAAACTATTTTAAATTAAGCTCATTAAATTGGAAATAAGATTGTTGCAGTTTTTACTTATTTTTAGATAAAGTAGAAATTGTGAAATTTCCAGAACTGCACTACCGTCTATTATTTAGTTATTTAATACGTTTTCTAAAGTTATTTAATCTTTCAAGCAACGAAGTAAAATTTATTCATAGAGAAAATTCCATATTTCATACTTATAGTTTTTTTATTATAAGTATTTTTGAATTTAATTATTATTCATATACACCCCTTATATATATATATATATATATATATATATATATATATATATATATAATCTCTTTCTATCCACTGCTTGGTGAAGGCATCTCTCAAAATTTCCACCCAGTCCATTCTAAGAATTTTTTATCTTTGTTCCAACTATATTTCTTTGTACTTTTTTTCATATCTGATTCCATAGATATTATACATATATATATATATATATATATATATATATATATATATATATATATATGTATATGTATGTATGTTTGTATGTGTGTGTGTGTGAATAGGTGAGTGGTTGAATGGGAGGTTATGAATATATGTATATATGAATAGTTATTAATAGCAAAATAAGTCAATAACATAATAATTATTGGCTTTATAACTTGCTTTGATTATTGAACTTCTATATACAAGATATTATTCTGTTCTGTGTAGTAAATGATATATAATATCAAAGTTATTGAACCCGAATAAGTGTTGCTAAGCAAAATTGAAATTTAGATACTAATTTATACCAAATTTCACATTTGATTTCCATCTAAAATACAAATTTATTCGATATATTCATAGTTTGCATCAGTTACTTTGCAATTAATAATATCTTGATGATATTAATGATTATTAAAAACTAACTAATTATTAGTTAATGTTATTTTGAATATTTGTCAATTATTCAAGTGTACTTAAGTATAATTAAAGAAATTTATTAAAAATGATTTTTTAAAAAGAAACAACATGAAATTAATGAATATACATTTACATATATAATTGACATGTCGAATTATTTAATTTATTAAAATACTTTCAATTGAATTAAAGAAACTAGTATTTTTATATAAAAGTTTAATACCTACTGATGAAAATTAGTACTAGCGAAATGTTGTACTCAACAATCGAAAACAACAATGCAAAGTGATCTCCTTTAAAACGTTTAACCCTAGCCATACTCATATTTCGCACTGATAAAACATTAAACATCAATTTATTCAAAGTACCCTAACAAATTTAGAACGAAAATCTCATATGTCGAATAAATCCTGTATGCAAAGGTAACGTGAAATCAGATTGTGGTATAAGATAGAGCTTAGCATGCAACCAGTCTTTGTACGGTTATCTACAGTATGTGAACATTTAATGTATTTTACCTCCTACATGTTTATTTCGAACTAATATTTTGGTTTTCGTATCCTTTAAGTTTTACAACTATTTACTGTTTTGGAATTTTATTTTTTTTAAAAAAAACTTACTCATCAACTAATTCATACAACAATTTATAAGTTATAAAAAGAACCAAAAATGACAATTTACTCAGTTAAAGTCACTTTCCCCAAAACCACTATATTTAAAAAAAATAGTTTAGTAATCAATTATTTTAACTTTATTCTCTGATAAGAATTTCGATGACCATACCATTATCGTCAGATTAAATGAAACTCAATATATTGTAAATATTTATAAAAACAAATCTAATTTAAATAAGTGTATTGAAAGTAATATTACTTAACAATAACATCGAATAGTAACTGTATATTCAAGTTTGGTCAATAATCAAACACGTAGGAGGAAAAGCTATTTATCTTTACGGTCTGTGTATCCTGTTTTACACTAGACTAGTAAGAGTTATTTGTTTTACGATTTATTAGAAAGATGAGATCGTCCGAACTTCATGATTTAGTTACGTGTTATTAGTAGTTTATTGAAGTTTCGTTTGAATTTGTTCGACTTTTTCACGTTTCATTTAACTGAAACTGAAGATTCCTGATTTCGTGCCATGAAAAAGACTACTAAACATTTTTATAGAATACCATTCGAATGTATCATAAAAAGTTGTGAAATTTCACTACTAGAATAAGAAAATTGGGTTTAGTTCTATGTTTTTTTTATATATTTTTTTCTAATAAAAGTTCGAATTGCGATTTTAAGACAATTTGTTGTTATATAATAAGATTTTATTGCAAAAATATAAATAAATGGATTTAGACAAATATAATAAATTCTGTTTGTTAAAAAAATACATATTTAGAAGAAATATAAAAATTTACTAAGTTTAAAAATTGTATAAATTAATGGAAACAAATATTAGCACAATATCATTAATGTATATATGTAATTTATTATACATTCACATGTAGATTGAAATTGTATCTGTAATTTTATTGTTCAGTACAATATTGTACCTTGAGTAGACGAGTGTATAACAAATTGAATTATTTAAACGTACAGGATACATTTAAGCCACAAACTTGTATTATCGTGCAGGAATAAGGAATTTACTAAATGTCTTTGTTACATTTACGGATTCTATCACATGTAATAAGCTTCTCCATTGTCACAATGGCACAAATAGTTTATTGTGATCCTTTTGTTCATAAAATCGCACAATATGAACTATTTAATATATCAAAAGATATATTACTATATTCTATAAAGCAAATGATAACATTTAAAATAATTAGTTTTGATGAGTTCTTTTAATATTCGAACAATTATTCATAATTACGAAAAAACAAACTAGTTATTTTATTTTATTTTTCATTTACTTCAAACAATTTAATAGTGTATAAACTTTCAAATAGACTAAAAATTATGCTTTCAACATATATCTAAATTAATATACACAGAATTATTGTTAGTTGAAACTATAATTTATAATCCTGAAACAAATTTGGAATAGTAGACAATATAAATGTATACTGAAATTGTTTGCAATGTTGTTCTAATTACTCTTATTCAGCTTCAGTAATTGATGAAATCCATTAAAAATATGTAAAGTATTTATTTTTTTAAATATGTACAACTCTTTGATATTGTATGTTTTATTTATAAAAATGTTAATGAAATATTTTAATAAAGGAAATCCACTTTTCATTCAAGTACGACGTTGACTGTCATTCTGTTAACGTATATTCTGTGACTGCCACATAATCAATACTTTACAAAATTGTTTACATATATATATATATATATATATATATATATATATATATATATAAATCAACATTAGGTAGTATTTTTTTCGAGATTGGTATATGAAATAAAAACATATTTCTTTTATTTTATATAATTTACATTGTTCCTTATAATTATATTTTATCTCTTAGAAAATCAATTCATTCTATCCTTAAAAATTTAATACAAAATTTCAATACATGATTTAATTTTTTTACATGAATTTAATTTATTTTCATTAATATAATATATGATAAGCCAAATCGAACTAATATGAAAATTGTGTTATGATTTATCAACGTCCCTAATTTTTCCACTAATTACATATTTACATATAGTTTTGTAATAAGTTGATGAAAAATAACAAGTTATCTCTTCACAAAGATTTTTTAATATATAATTCTTTATTCAATTTATTTAACTGTAGACAGTATCGATTTGAATTAAAGGTTTTATCAGATTTTAAAACTTCAAAGTACACCAATAATATAACATCACTTTATGCTGATATATCTCAGTTTTTGCAGTCGTTAATTAAGTTTAATCTTTTTAAAATCAATCTATTTTTCTTGCTATATTATTGTACAAAAATTATTTTTCATTGTATCAAAGTTTATTTCAAAAATGGTTATTCTGATAACAAGAAAACCAAGTAATGAAATTTATCTATCAAATTTCAACACCGAAACACCAAATACCGAATTTAAAACTTGATTATTTTTTCTTAACTAATCCAAAATTCTCATATAATAGACTTTGAGTCTATTTGCCAATTTTCAATTTGTTGTGGATTTTCTGCTACTACCTGTTTCAAAATATAATCAGCAATCACTAAACGTTTTCCAGAATAAAATTTGTCATTTAAGTCAAAATCACCAAAACAACATTTTTGAACCAAACTTGTCAAGTGCGTTCAGTAACTGTTAAACACATTGAAAATATTTCTAGAATACCACCTTCATTGACACATTTTATACATTAACACACACACACACATTATTATATAGTTTTATTAAATGAAATTTGAGAATATGATTACTCAGTTTATAATTCAGAAACAAAATTAAATTTTAACATACATCGTTCAATAAAATTATTTATTACGATAATATAAATTAATTTTCTTAATATTATAAATATTATATATATATATATATATATATGTGAAAATATTTAATTAATATTACATAGTACAAATTTCTCTCTAAATACAACAAATTTTGTGGATTATTTATTTTATTAAAAATAACTATTATATTTCATATACATATTACACAATAATATAATTAAAGTGTACAAAATTTTATATTGATTTATAAACGAATGTTTGTAATATATTTATTTTATTAAATATTTTCTGTGGGATTTTTAAAGAAAAACAATATTAATTCCATTTCACGTCATATAAAATATATGATATTAACACAATTTCATATTCAAAACTTAAAAAAGAGAAATAACATCAGTGTATGAGAGTATTTCGTCAGTTTTCTCAATAATGAATAAATTATTAAGCAGTAATACTTTCATAACTAACTATGTGTATATTTTACAAAAAAAATTCATTGAAATTACAAGCTTATCTACAACTATTGGTCTAGAATATAGCTTATATGGTTAAATAGATGAACACTTTTCCAAAGCAGAAATAATATTTTACACACTGTGTATAATCAAGCTTGTATGGATTTTTAGTTACTATACAAATGTACTATTTATGGCCATAGATCTGTTAAATTAAATCCAAACGTGTTATTACCAGCGTGAAGTATTTTGTGCAGTCGGTTATTTTCCATGTAAATGTATTCTATTTTTCAATATTATTTTAGCATGCAATTGTAAAAAACTTTGTTAATAACTGAACAGTTTTTGTATGTTTTCCTGAAATTTAGTTTTATTTATTTAAAATAATAATTTTCATAAAATAAATTTTTTTTAGAACATTCATTTATCAAATGAACCGTAATCAAATTTGTTAATTTCTTAATCAAATAAATTATTAAAATCTTGAAAATTATCTACTACATAGATATTAATTATTTTCAAATGTTTTGTATAACAGAAATAAAATGTGGATTAATATTTTTTATATTTCATACTTCGTCGAGAAAAATGATAGTTTTTCTTCTTCATTCTTTTTATAAAATATGATATAAAATCAAAATCGCGATGTTTCTTCGGCCACATTTCACTCTCCATCTTGCTTCAGGTATATCTGAACGCAGCCTAAAAGGTGAACGCTATTAGACTAACGCCACGTTTCTGAATCAGCTCTAACGACTTCGGCAAACGGGCGAAATGGGTGGCGAGCGTAGTAGTGCGGGCGTTACTTGAGTCGACGGCGTCGTTAGCGACTCGTTGTAACGCCACGACGCATTCATCAACGTTACCGCAACGGCGGGTAAGAGAACTCGGCTGCCGTTATTTCGTTGTTCGATAAACCGATTATATTCCGCCCATTATACGAGTCGTTGTTGTCTAACTCGCTAATCTTGTAAGATAAATAACATAATGCAATCGTATATCCTGTCACAATTTCATCAAATCGCTATCACATCCTTTTTTAAGCGATCACTTGAAATGGAAAATAGAACGAATTTGTCGAAAACGGAGAGATAACGGAAAGTCTGATTCGATTTGAATAGGAAACCTAATACCTTCTTAGTATCTTTTTCTACAATATACATAAAAAGGTACATTCGGCAAATATACTTTGTTTAACACGGTACTTAACATTTCAGTAATACACATTATTATTCACTTAGTTAGTTAATAAATATTTATAAAAAAAATTAAATAACTAAATAATTATATATATATATATAATTTATTTATTGAATATATATGTATATTAAAATTCTGTACTAATTTCAAATAATATTTTATTACTATATATTATATCATATTTCACTAATATATTAATAATAATTCACTTTTTCATAAAAATATTTTAAATTTAAATGACGTTTCAATATCATTTTTCAATTTGTAAAATATTTCATCATTCATTTTAAATTAATTTAAACTTTTAATTATTAATGAAAAGATTATTAATTCAAATTAAATCCATTTTCAACAATCCGAAAGAATATTCATTGTATAATTAATGAGTTTATAGTTTAATATTTGGATAGAAAATTCTCATTATTATAATTTTAGAAAAAAATAAAATATATTTTGAATTAATTACTATATACATATATATATATATATATATATATATATATATACATATAATTACTAAATAATATATGCAGTGAACAATATACAATTGATTAAAACAGATTTTCAAACTATAATTAAAAAAAAATTGTAGAAATTAAATTATTCATATATTTATATATACAAATTTAGACATACACATTAAAGGAAAAATTTTGTCTAGGGATAATATTTTATGTTAATTTGTATCTATTTCCAATTTTCTATTCATATAATTTATTTTAAACATCTTTTTATTAACATGAAAAAATGTAAAAATTTGAAACTTCACTTTTCTATGAAAGGATTTCTATAATTATGTCTTTAAAATTTATATATTCTTATTATCGAAAATTAAAATATTTCTATTTTTTAGTCTTTTGTATTCTCTATGTGAATTCAACTTGTATGAAAATACTGAAGACAGAACAAATCCAGAAATACTTTATTCCATTCAATAAATAATTTTTCATAGAATGTATGTGCATTTGTTACAATTATTCATTTTATATGTTTGGTTAAGTATGGTCACAAATGAGCAACAGAACTTAAATCTGTGATTTGAGGTGACTGTTATAAAAGTTATATTATATTTCCCTTATTACGACTTCAAGTCGTTGAGAAATACTTTACAAAGAACTAAATGAAATCCGAAAATATTTCATTCAATTCCAGGCATAATTTTTTGTAGAATTTTTGTAAATATCTTACTTTAATATTTTCACATTTTTCCCCCAATCAAACATTCAATGTAGTTTAAATCTAAAGTTTCAACTGACTATTCTAATAATAAAATTATTTTTTAAAATTTTCGATTTATATTTATGATCATTATTCTATTAAAAAAAATTACGATCCATATGCATTTTATTATCAAAAATGTCTAATCATTTTAAGCCATAAACAATGAAGATTTCTTCATGAAGAACTGTTATTTTTGGGATATATATTTAATCTTTAATACAATGGTTTCTTTTTACTTTCTATATACTGTACTATTAACCTTCTATTGTTACTTTGTCCTTTAAGTTACCTAACAATCCAAAAATAGATAAATTTTATTTCGACAGTCATTGATTCCTGCTTGAATAATACACTCAATCGTTTCTTTCTCTATCACAAGAAGGCTTAAATCAAGATTTTCCTTAAAATTAAATCTAAAACTATAAGATATTTCGTACTTTCCAGTACTTTATATATATATATATATATATATATATATATTATGATGAACTATAATTTAAAACATAATAGTCATTAATTATACTAATCATAAAATATAAAAAAAAATCTAAAGAAAAAAGAAAAATATTTTAAACGGAAAATTGTGATCTGTTACCATTCACAGTTATTCAATGGAATGATTGATTAATACTCATGTAAACTTATTTAAAAAGAAAAAAACATAACTTAGATGTGGTTCATTAAACAATGTATTGTTAAAATCCATTATATATATATATATATATATATATATATATATATATATATATTCAATATATAGTATGTATTCATGTGTGTGTTTGATACACTATTATACTTTATCAAAAAATTCAAAGTTGAGATCACGTCCAATAATGTATGCAATAAATCAAAAGTTATTTATGTATATATATATATATATAAGTGTATGTTTCTTAAAAAAATCCATTCAAAATATATTTTGATTTCGTACATACAAAAACATACCCAATTTCATCGATCCATTTATGTCTGAACACATCATAAGTTATGGCTGCGAGGCCAGCTGTAAAAGCTCACTCAAAGCTCCATTAAAACACCAATGAAACTGTCAAAACGTAATGAAGTGAACCAGTTTCGTTCAAGATCAAATTTTCACATCAGTCTTCGTATAAAACGAAACTGACGTCTATCTACTCTATATGATCACTGCACAGGCTTTTTTCATCGTCAAGTAAAAGAGAGGATAGAAAAGGATTAGTTTTATTTTATACATCATTTCATATAACATGTTGATGAAAATACGCTTATTTATATGGTAATTTCTATTGAATACATGCTTCTCTTTGAGATTTTTTTGCTTCTTTACTAGGCAGTAAATGAATTCTACTTCAGTTTCGTTTAAAGTTGCTATTCATTTTTTCAAAATTGTTGTTTAATCTTTTTTAATATAAATTTATTGAAAAATATAATTAAAAAATAACTCGAATCATATTATTTTACATGCATATTAGTTTAAAAATTAATAAATTCATTCTTTTTTTACAAAATTTTAGAATATTTCAAACAATTTACAATGGCAATGCAAAATAATTTCTGCTTTTTAATCTGTCATTTCTTTTCTCCCTACTTTTATTTATGAGTGTAGATAAATAGTCATACTAAATAATAATAATACACAAAATCACATTTTCAAATGATAACTCTATCAAAAATAAATTCGTACTTTATAACCAGACATAATATAAACTATACAGGAAATGGACATAGTTGTTTTCTGCAAAACAGTAACTTAAATATATAGTGAACACAGTGTGCAAAATACAAGTTTCATACTACTATTCATAGATTCTATTGATTTATCGGTTTAATTAGGCAAAACCAATGTACCATATTGTCGTTTAGTTCCAGAAATATTCTGTGTAAGTTTAAAATTGAACAGAACTGGTTCACTGCATTAATTTATTTTATCATAAAATTTTCATCGTTTTATATTTGAAATGCAGTCATGTCGAAGTATATACAGATATATATATATATATATATATATATATATATACGTTAAATATTTAATTTTCATTAAAACTACAATCGAGTTTTTAAAAACGTATATAAAATCCATAAAATTAAATTGAGCTATAATAATAATATTGGTTAGTATATTTTAGATTAAATATTAAAGAGAATTAATTAAATTATTTTATTTATAAGCATCATTTCATTTTATTATTTTTATTAACCCTTTAACTTCGATAGACTTAAAAACACACGTTGAGTACAGCTAAGTTACGAGGGTGGTCCCAGAAGTACCAGACCCAACAAAGAAAACACAAAAATTTTGGAAAAAAATATATTTATTTTTCAACATAATCTCCTTTCAGCTCTATACACTTTTCCTAGCGATGTTCAATAAGTTCGATACCCTTTTTATAATAAGAACTGTCTTGCTCCTCAAAATACCCATTAATTCGAATCACTTCTTCATCGTTGGGAAATCTTTGACTATTGAACCATTTTTTCAAGTTTGGGAACAGAAAATAATCCGAGGGGGCTAAATCTGGCGAATAGGGTGCATGAGGTAGCAATTCAAACTTTAATTCATTAATTTTGACCATTGCAATAACGGATTTGTGAGCTGGTGCATTGTCTTGATGAAACAACACTTTCTTCTTAGCCAAATGCGGCCGTTTTTGCTTGATTTCTTCGCTCAAACGTTGCAATAAGTTCGCATAATACTCGCCGTTGATAGTTTTTCCTTTTATAAGATAGTCAATGAAAATTATCCCACGCGCATCCCAAAAAACCGACGCCATGACCTTGCCTGCAGATGAAACGGTCTTCGCCTTCTTTGGAGCCGGTTCTCCCTTTTCAGTCAATTGTTTTGATTGTTCTTTTATCTCGGATGTGAAGTGATGGACCTATGTTTCATCCATGGTTACAAAACGGCACAAAAATTCTACTTTGTTACTGTGAAACTTCGCTAAAGACTCAATTGAAACATCTTCACGACACTGTTTTTGCTCGAGTGTGAGCAAACGCGGCACCCATCTTGCACACAGCTTTCTCATGTCGAAATTTTCAGATAATATGCGATGTACCGCACTTTTTGAAATGCCTACTATGTCTGCTAGCTCGCGCACTTTCAGTCGACGATCATCCAGTACCGCTTTGTGGATTTTCTTCACCATTTCTGGACTCGTCACCTCATTTGGTCGACCACTGCGATGCTCGTCTTGGCGGCTCTTACGGCCTTGTTTAAACTCTGCTACCCAATATTTCACTGTTGTAAACGAAGGAGCAGACTCACCCAGAGTAGAATCCAGTTCAGCTTTAATATTGATTGGGCTGAGGCCTTTCAAATAAAAGTATTGTATCACGTAACGATGACCAATTTTCTCCATTTTCACAAATTCACTGAAAACGTTCACTATTGATGGGTGCCAAACAAATACTAAACAACGTGGCGTTCTCAAACTTGACACATATGCTTTATAGATTGTGTACTTTCTAATACAGTGATATTTTTCAAACAACTAGCGCTAACTCTAGGTCAGGCCAGGTACTTATGGGACTACCCTTGTATAACAGTGATTATTATTAAGTAAAATGTATTGCAAATTGTTTTTATATTAGGTAAAACTTATTATTTTATGATTTATATTACTATTTATTAAAAAAAATCTGGGTTTTCAGTAAATGTAAAAAATAAAAAAAAATCTTGTACAAGAAATATAGAAAAATGCAAATTTAAATAATTTGTTCCGTATAAAAATATTTTTATAAATAAGAATGAACACAGATTAATTCTAAAAAAGGTTTAAAAATACGATTTATAAAAATATAATCCTTATATAGTGATTGAAAATTCCGATGATTAATAAACATTTATGAAATAAACAATTCCAATAACAAGCTTATTTTCAAATAAATATTACTAAACAAAAATTCAGTATCTTATAAATATACAACGTTGATAAAATACAAAATAAATCATCAAATACTAAAAAAGTTTTAATATTAAAAAAATTCAATTGAATAAAATGTTAAACATTTTTTTAAAAATAATACATTTTTTAAATAAAGTTTTAAAAATATTTTTAAAATATTGTTACTATAAGAAACAATAAATATTACTTTGAAAATTTTGAACAATAATATCAGATCAATAAATACTTATAAACATATATTCTACACAAACGGAAGATATATATTATGTTTACGTTACAAAGTTCAAATAAATCTTGTATGCAAGCAGCTTGATTCAGGACTTTGGTCAGCTGTTCGTGAACAAATAAGCTTGCGATACCTATTTACTTATTTTCACTTTGTACATGTAAAACTCGTCTACAATATTTAATCTTTGATACTTCATCTTTTTATTAAAAAAAATCTTATGATAAACGTATCTTATTACTAACAAAATGATTTTATGTTTATAATTTTTTTTAAAAAATATATATTTCTGAAAGTACTTAAAATTTTCTATATTTAATTTTATTTCCAATGTTTTATATACTTGTAAAAGAATTCAATGAAATTCTGATCGATAAAAAATAAAATATTTTATTAAATAAAATTATTTATTTCGAATAACAAACCAAATCAATATATCAGAAAAAGATTCAATGATTCTTAAAAATAAAATTCGTTAAATATAAACTTGTCACTATTGGAAAATATACTCGTATATACTTTATTGAAAATATTATAGTCCTTTGAATAATCAAGAATATAAATCATATATCTTCATTCAAATCGCAACTAAAGAAATTTCTATCGTCGTCGTATATAAAAATACGATTTACATTTGATGTCACACATATTGAAATGCAAATCTAACGCAAAGAAACACGAAATAGAAAACTTTTTTCGAAAATATCAAAATAAAACTGCTCTCACGTCAGTAAAGAGAACGTTACATCATAAGTTAAAAAGTTCGATCAATCGCATGGTTCTATTTATACAGTAAATCAAACTGCATTTTGTTTCCACTTGAAGAATATGTACATATATTTACACACACACATACATAAGTATGTACTTTACCTTGCAGTCTAAATATACGGACAACTTGACAACCGTACCGATTCTTCTGCAAAATTTAACTTTAACCATGTCTGCTGCATTGTTTTTAATATTTTATTTGTGATTTTTATACAGTAAGAATTCTCAATGTAGTATTGCTCTTGTGAAAGAAAACTAATGACCACGTCTCTATATAAAAATTGAAAAAAATATATATTTTTATAATTCTACTTTGTATAGAAAAAATTTTTATAAAATTTAAAGGAATTATTTTAATTGGAAAATTTTATGTTTTATTTGTATTGATAGAATGGCATTATTGAATTTTAATCATAACAAAGTATTTTATTACAATAAATCATTGTTTATAAAATATTTATAATTTTTCACTTTAAGAAATTTAGTATCAGTTTAACTCCTGTAAAAAAGATATTTGTTAACTAATAGTGATCATAATGTCTTTAGTCTATAATAGAGGTTCATAATATTTTTGGTCTATAATGTTGTATTAATTTAAAAAAAGTATCATGGTAGTAAGTTGTTCCAGAAATATTTGAAATGTATTTGGAAATTATACAACTATTAACCGTGTATGCCAATTTTAGTTCAAAAACTCCATAAAAAAGTGATTTTGTTTTAACTATTTTGGAAAAGATTCAATGGTTAATTATAAAATTTTGAATTTGATTGTGGACAAAAATGTACGATAAACTTTACGACAATTAACAGATAGACCCAAATGTCATTATACTATAATTTTGTATTTTTTAAAAATAACTTGTACAGTTTTAAAAATCAACATAGGTATCACATGAACTAATAGAAAAAAATAATAGACAGATTTATGACTTACAATTTTCCTTTCTTGTGAAGGAAGTTAACAATTTTTGAAATGAATTATGATAGGAAATAAATAATGGTTTTTATGTAATAAACTACTTTCCTCCAACCAAATATATATATATATATATATATATATATATATATGTGTGTGTGTGTGTGTGTGTGTGTGTTGTTTTTTTGAGAAATCTTTATTTAGCAATGGATATAGGACCATATGATAATATATCAATTTTCATATAATTTATGATTCTGAAAATTATCTTATTTCATCTCTTTTTATGCAAACAAATTATCACGCCTAACTCTATAAGATATCTTATAGTGTTGAAAGTGATAATTCGTTACAGTTTCAAAAGGAACGATCTTATTTGTATTTAATTTAAATTTTTGTTACAATATGTATTATAGATATTCTACTTTTTAAAAAGGACTAGGTAATTAATTTTTCTGTTGTGTCAATTCTGATATAAAATATAACTAAATATAAATTTGTCATGGAATATTTGAAATTAATATATATATATATATATATATATATATATATATATATATATACTAATTTTATATCCTACGTCTTAAAAGTAAAATTGAAACCTGAAAAAGCACAACATAAAACGAAAAACCTTTGCAATGTTTTAAGTCTTCTCTCGAATACATATATGCAGTTCATGCATGTGTGTGTGTATAAGTTTTCTATCATAATCTCGTAAATATCTCAGTTTTGTTTGTTTTCCACAATCGTTTCGGAAGAGGTAGATCGCCAGCAAGAAGGCAACACGACGTGAGCAATTTGTCTCATGCTCGTTCAATGAAAACGTCACTCGGTTTTACTAGACGATCGGGTATATTGTACGCTCAAAGCAGACATTTATCCATGACGTCGATATTTTCTTTAAAAATGTTACGGACATATCGAATTTTCGATACTTCAATCTACAAACGTGAAATAACGTGTATGTTTTTTTTTTATTTCTATGTTGTAGTGATGAAATAACACATCCAATATCCACAATTTTCAAATATATTTGTAATAAAGAATTCCTGTACAGAAAATGTTAGTACAATTTGTAAATTGTAATTGAACAAACGTAGATTTGGAAACGAAAATTGTTAAAACATATTTTTAAAAAAATATCCGATTTATAGAAATGACAATTATTTATCAGCATAAATTATTTCATACCTTTTTAAATTCAATAAAATTGTATATGGAAAATGTTCAATCAATTTGTATTAAAAATATTAAATGAAAAATAACATTAGAATTTTATTGAAAAAAGAATTTATTTTTACACATAAGACTGAAAAATGTTTTTTTTAAAAAAGAATAGTTATAGATTAATATAAATATAATCAATAATGGAACAAAAATGAAATAATGTTAATATATTTATAATAGAAATGACATTAATATAAAAATAATGATATTAGCTCGTTTGATTAAACTCACATTAATTATTGAAACAGGACTTGGCATTAAAAAACCAAGGGATCAAACACAGCCAAGTTATTTAACATTCGCACATCCCCTATACAATGTATTCATTATAAAGCGTCGCGTATAAATCCAACAATTCGAATAGCGAAAGCTTTATGTGACAATACCGGCGTGTCCACGAAACATCAATATAAATAATTTGTGATCAGAATGCAATATATATTCGATGGCAAATGCAATATGTGTACGTGTACCTCTTCAACCGTAATACATACGCGAGTATGTGGCTCTTTATTGACTTGATTATTTTTCAATTTGCGGTATCATAAAAGGTCGTGCTTGTTCAGTGAATTACACTCGAAAGCATTGTAAAACATGTCCGCATCATGTCATAAATACAATCGTTCATGCCACCCGATAGATCATAAATAATTTTAACATATACCATGGTGTATTGTATTGTGTTTCACAACAAAACACTACGATTGATGAATCGATATAAAATACAAACTGTTCCCACGACGGATGCCATTATTTTTGTAGCGCCATTGTCAGTTTTATGCTATGCTGAAAATGTTTCTTCGATAAATGCACCCGTATCGTTTAATTTATGTACACATATGGTCAAATTAAACGATTGTCAATAATGTAAATGTACTTTATTTATTAAAAGCTCTACACATTTACAAACATACATACATATATATATTTTAATTTTTTATAATCTTTTTATAAATTATCTAATTAAAATCATTTACTCAATTTCTATACAGTAAAACATAATCATAATTGAAAAATGTTATTTCACTGAAAAAAGTTATTTTTTAAAATAAAATATTTATTTTATATCCATCCAATTTGTATTTATAAAAAAGCCTTGACTGTTTTTTACATTAATATAAATCTATTTATCTATACTTTTTAATATTTTATAACGTAACTTTATTTTTCTTCAAAAAGTTGTTTTTAATTAATTTTTTCAATATACAATCTGTAATACTATTGAAAATAATTTAATAGTATAAAAGTTTATATACTCTAATTAATAAATATTTTTTTAAATTATTATATATATATATATATATATATATATATATATATAATTGAAACAAGAAAAGTGAGTAGAGTACATAAAACCTAACTTATTAGATAAAATAGAAAAAAATATTAATTTAATTTAGAGAAGAGCCAATTAATTTTCATTAAAATATCATAGTCTCTCTTAAGCCACAAGTACATATCAATTACAAAGTTCATTACTCAAATATCCGTGATCGAGTCACACCTATACGTATATGCATGTATAAATTTCGAGTCAAAGAGCACGCGTATAGACATGAAAGTCTGTCCAATTACGTCGTACATTAATCCAATTGTCAATTATCTCATCAATTTTAATTCAAATATGCCGTAGATGCGGATGATCTATACGCTTAACAGTTTAGCTACTATAGATCCTTGTTACTAATTAGTAAATTATCTTCTCTCGACTGCATTTCCCAAAAGGTTGACAGTTCTACATTCGGTTCTTTTGTGGTCGTGAAGCATCTGTCGCACGTCGTCTTGTAAGAACAAGTTTTCAACGTAACCCGGTTGATTAACAGGAACGCATGTCGTACAGACAGAGACGTGTTAACTAATTGTTTTGTGGACGAGTTGTCAACTTAAATGATAGTGCATGGTTGTAAAGAAATATATTCACATATGTTATGTATTTAGGACAATTTATTTTCCCAACCATCAATTAATCCATACATTTATGATTTTATTCCATACAACCATTTATAAATATATATATATATATATATATATATATATATATATATATATTGTTGAATTCCTATTAAAAAAATGTTCATCTATCGATGAACTTTTCTTCGTGATAGGAGTTGTTCAGAAGCCAATGTGATTAAGTCCATTAAACAAAAATTAAGAAAATTAATGTTTTTAATACATGGATTTTTAAATTTTCTTGTTTATTAATTTGATCAAGAATATATAGAAAATCTTTTTCAAGATGTAAGCTTTACAACAGAACAAATTATAAAACGATGTACAAACAAAAATTTAATTATTTATTGGGACAATAGCAATGTTTTAAAATTTTTCAGACTTACACCTTTTGGAAACTGAAAAACATAAAAAAAATTATATAAAAATAGTACGATAGCATTGGTTGTTGTGAACTTTATTAGTAAAATAATACAAAGAAAATATTGATAAATATATTTATTATTTATAATTATATAGACGCTTATATGATAAATTTTTTGAAATATTTTTTATACACATGAACGTCTTGCCGGATAAGTTTAATAAAATATTCAAAATACTGAGATCTTGGTCCTTTGGTGTTATTTCTAGGTCTTTTGATAACGCAAGCTTTAATCAAACCCCTTAAAAATATATTCGGCTTCTAAAATTATTGTACAACATATTCAAAAGCCATAAAAAACGGCTTTCTGACTTGGAAAAAACGAAGCAACAAGTAAATCATTTAATAAATAAAAAGAATTTGTTTAATTGAAATTTACAAAAATATGAAAATGTCAAAAAATGGACTACATATATGCATGAACTGCATATATGTATTCGAGAGAAGACTTAAAACATTGCAAAGGTTTTTCGTTTTCTGTTGTGCTTTTTCAGGTTTCTATTTTACTTTTGAGACGTAGGATAGAAAATTAGTATATATATATATATATATATATATATATATATATATATATATTAATTTCAAATATTCCATGACAAATTTATATTTAGTTATATTTTATATCAGAGTTGACACAACAGAAAAATTAATTACCTAGTCCTTTTTAAAAAGTAGAATATCTATAATACATGTTGTAACAAAAATTTAAATTAAATACAAATAAGATCGTTCCTTTTGAAACTGTAACGAATTATCACTTTCAACACTATAAGATATCTTGTAGAGTTAGGCGTGATAATTTGTTTGCATAAAAAGAGATGAAATAAGATAATTTTCAGAATCATAAATTATATGAAAATTGATATATTATCATATGGTCCTATATCCATTGCTAAATAAAGATTTCTCAAAATAACAACACACACATACATATATACATATATATATATATATATATATATATATATATATATATATATATATTTGGTTGGAGGAAAATAGTTTATTACATAAAAACCATTATTTATTTCCTATCATAATTCATTTCAAAAATTGTTAACTTCCTTCACAAGAAAGGAAAATTGTAAGTCATAAATCTGTCTATTATTTTTTTCTATTAGTTCATAGATACCTATGTTGATTTTTAAAACTGTACAAGTTATTTTTAAAAAATACAAAATTATAGTATAATGACATTTGGGTCTATCTGTTAATTGTCGTAAAGTTTATCGTACATTTTTGTCCACAATCAAATTCAAAATTTTATGATTAACCATTGAATGTTTTCCAAAATAGTTAAAACAAAATCACTTTTTTATGGAGTTTTTGAACTAAAATTGGCATGCACGGTTAATAGTTGTATAATTTCCAAATACATTTCAAATATTTCTCGAACAACTTGCTACCATGATACTTCTTTTAAATTAATACAACATTATGGACCAAAAATATTATGAACCTCTATTATAGACTAAAGACATTATGATCACTATTAGTTAACAAATACCTTTTTTACAGGAGTTAAACTGATACTGAATTTCTTAAAGTGAAAAAATATTTTATAAACAATGATTTATTGTAATAAAATACTTTGTTCATGATTAAAATTCAATAATGCCATTCTATCAAATCCAATATTCTATTACCATAAATTAAAATAAGTAAAATGTATTGATCAAGAACTTTTTTTCAAATATAAAAGAATATTCATAATATAAGCATTTCTTTTACATTGACACTAATCTATTTTTTATCTATAAATGTTCCTTTTCTGTTAACAAACTTTCCCAAATAGATATATTTTTCTCCTATTATTTCATTGCAGCACTTTGTAAAATTTTAATATAATATAACATAATATATTTTATTAAAATTTCTGTATAATTTAATTCAGAGAGTACATCGATAATAATAAATAGAAAATTGAACTTTATATTTTAATTATAATAAACACACATACCACACGCACATACACACACACAATGTATATATATATATATATATATATATATATATATATAATGTTGTATGTACGATATTCATTAATAACCCCTTCGTTAATGCTTTGTGATTTATAATGAAAACTAAATCATCGGCAAGTTTAAACGCATTAGTACACGAATGTTTTACATAGAGCTTTCGTCTGACATGTACATACATATATTTATATCATTCAGTTTGATTCTCTCTCAAACCTAGCACTATATTTAAGATAATGCGAAATGAATTTGTTCCTGTCGGATTCTTTCCATACAATGAAATGAACCTCTTTTTAAGTAATTAGTTTATATACACCCATTCGCAATATTTTCCTACCGGCCATTTATTTTAGTCCGTTACGGTCACATAATTTTCTTCAGACGAACGTGTTTACCTAACTTTTTCAACACATCGTATTTCTTATCTAATCCATGTCTCTGGAACACCGGTCGCAGTACCAACATTCATTTCCTTTCTACTTACGGCCAACAAATATTTATATGCCCATTAACATTAGGGAGAGACACACCGTCGTACAACATCGGCGTTGTTTCGCAAAATAAATAAATTTAAATGTTTTTATACTGGTTTTATATTATTTCTTTTAATAAAATAAATATTCGATTTTTATATTTTTATAATAATTTATTAAGATATTAACACATTTTGAAATTACGATCGTTTAATTTAATTATTTTCGAATCTTTTAAGTAGACTAATTTCTTACACACCACAAGCATTTGACCATGTACAAAACATCAAAGATACTTGAGATAAAGTAGAAACTGCTAGTATTTACAAAGTACGATGTGGCCGTGAGAAAATGTACATTAGTCTAACCAGAAGAAACATCAGTGCTAGAAACAAGAACCGCATTAGACTTACTAAATACAAGACCGGACAGTAGTTCACACTCAATAGAACGTTATGTCAGTTTTGACGACGTGCTCGTATGTACCTTTTGCTAACACAGAGAAGTTTTCCTCATCAATTATACGGAAAGTAATAGACATTCACAAGCAAAAAACACGTTTCAACAAATACATACAACAATTTTTTATAAATAACAAAGATGAATTGCAAGTAAACAAAGTTATTTTCTTAATCAATTCAATCTAGAAATAAATATAATCTATTTTTATTAACAATTATGTATTACAATTTTATTAGATTATATATATATATATATATATATATATATATATATATATATATATATATATATTATATAGTGTATATAAAAGCTAAAATACAGTAAAAATATACAGTAGTGTAGTTTTCACTTCAAAAATTTATGCCCGATGATATTTCGTTCTTATTTTCATCTTTAAGCAGAACACGTTTTATCTTACTCTACTTCTGTCCTTGTGACACTGATCCGAAATGATAATTTACCTTCCAGATGTTACACATAACTTCTACTCTGGCAGTAATATAGTGGATACGTCAAAACAATATCATTTCGAAGGCACAACTTCCAATTTCGAGTGCTTTTTATCCAACGGTGGGCTTTAAAGATTTGTCAGTAGATCCTATTATAATGTTAAACAATATTTTGCGAATTATACAGATATATATATATATATATATATATATATATATACATACACAAACACGTACACATATACATCATATGTCTTTGTCCAAATATCACATAGATATTATATATAAGTAAAAAGACTTAAAAAAATGAAAACATCAAAATCCCATTTTGTTTACCTAGAATAATAAGCCGATTTTCTTAAAATAAAATTGGAAAAAAGATTCCCTAATCAATTTTTATATACATATATATATATATATATATATATATATATATATATATATATATATATATATATATAAAAATTGATTAGGAATCTTTTTTCAATTTTATTTTAAGAAAATCGGCTTATTATCGGCATATATATATATATATATATATATATATATATATATATATATATTTGTTTTATATACATATCTTTGTATTTATTTTTGTATATATGAAATAATAAAATTTTAAAATAAAAATTCAAAAAAGAAATGGCTTTATACATTAACTTATAAAATAATTCTCAAGGTCCATCTAAATATTTAAGTAAATAAGTAATTTCACATTTTTTTGGTTAAAATTATAATGTATATATCTATCAACTAACTAATAATATATATATATATATATATATATATATATATATATATATATATATATATATATATGCATTATATTTTTTGTTGAATTTCAATCATTTTATTATCATAATACAAAGAATTTTTTGAAGAAATTAATTGTATTTTAATTTCACAATTTGAATTGGAATTTAAAATAATTAAGTGATTTAAAGTAATAAATTTTCAAGAAGTTTTATAAGAATTACAAATACGTTAATACAGTCTTTAATATTCAATAAAATGCTAATGAACAATAATAATATACAATAATATTATATATATATATATATATATATATATATATATATATATATATATATATTCGTATTGTAATAAATATATAAATCATTATTAATCCTCAAATCATTTTTTTAATTAATGGAATTATTTAAATAAAATAGTACTCATTAAACCAAATATACTTCATATTTTTGACCATAAATTTAAAAACAAATTATGTTATAGTCTTTTTAATTTGATTAAATTGACATTGTATTTTATTTAAGGGGGTATTCTAGTCTAGAATTTCGAAAAAAATATTTTTTTATTTGCATATTCAAAGTTTAGACTTTTAAGAATATGTCCTTAAGAGGATTTTTCGAAATTCGAATTATTTTCGGAGTTATAGCAATTTTTGTGACGCGCCAACCAATCCGGTCTGACCGGAACTCCAAACTTTAAACGCGTTTTTCTCGAAACTACTTTTTTTGACACGGTTGACGTGATATCTCAAGTTCTAATGGGCCGATTTACTTGAAATTTGGTACAGAGCTTCTCAATATAACAATGATTGCCCCCGCCTAGGATTTTTGAAAATTTTGTTTTTTACTATTTTTAAAAAATTCCGAAAGTTGAAAAAATAGGGCAAAAAAATGACTGTTTTTTCACACTGCCGCCATTTTGCGAAAAAAAAATTTTTTTTTAATTTCCCTAGGCGAGGATACTACTACAACCTTCTTTTTCAATAATTTCAAAAAAATTTTTGTTTCAAATGACCGGAAGGGTTGGAACCACGTCAACCAGGAGACACCTTTTTTTTCGAGCCACCACTTTGCCAGCCTGTACCTTTTTCAATTTTGAATTTTTTGTTTTTAATAATACTTTTTTATACTCTTAAAATGTCAATAAATAACTGGTAAAAAATGGATAGTAAAAATATTTGTTGGTTTTTTTTATAGTGCCCGAAAAAACACCTAAAATTCGTGCATCTAGACTAGAATAATCCCTTAATTTTCCAAATATTTGTTTATCTGTTTACCTTGAATATGTTTAAGTAATTTTCTTTATAACTTGTAATTAGATGTTATCTACTAATAAAATGTATACTATTATTTTATATATATATATATATATATATATATATAGAGAGAGAGAGAGAGAGAGAGAGAGAGAGAGAGAAAGAGAGAGGGGCCCAAATGAAACTAAAATTTAGTTTAGAATAATAAATAATAGTAAGTAATTGTATGTCTAAATCTATCAATCTCATTTGAGCCACTTTGTGTGGGTGTATTTATATATTTATATATATATATATATATATATATATATATATATATATATATATATATATATATATATATATATATATATATATATATCAGTAAATAAATAAATTTAAAGAGAACTCTATCTACCATAACCTGAACCTAAGTAAAATACTGGCGTGCTTTTAAACGAGTTGAAATAGAAATCTGCTTTATAAAATCCTCGTATGCAACGTTCGAGTAGTAGATGGCGCATCTAAGAGGACATTAATTTTACTTATATTTCATATTATAGCTTATTTTGATATTTCAAATAAAATAATGACAATTTTCAAAATAGAATTTAATTTAGTTTTTATTAAAATACTTCTAACTTAATACCATTATAATATTTCAGTATGTTAAGTTATAAAAGCGCTTAAGTTATAAAAAAATAATAATAATTTACCTTAACTCCAAATATCAAAAAAAAATATTCCAAATAAATACTTTAAAATATTTCAACGATGTTTAATTAATCTGACAGTTTTCTAGGAAGTTATATTTGTATAAAAATTATATATATATATATATATATATATATATATATATATATAAATTGAGTTATTGTTATTTGTTTCAATACAAAAATAAATCCTTGTATGTCATTCCCTAGACATTAAACAAATTCTGTTAAAATTTTGTTCATAAAATATCCAACTTCAACAAACAAACTTTCTAATGACAAATCGAAAACCTATTCATTTCATGTACACAAAACAGGAACGAAATAATATAAAATATGATATTTTTTGCAATGTTTTTAATATATTGTCCTCGTCGAAATGAGGAAAGTAAAATTTATTGTTTTCCAATTCCCGAATGAATAACAAAAACTTCTAACGTGTCATTCGTACAGACCTTTGAGAATCGTACATTGTTCTTATATCTTTCAGATTTTTGTTATAATGTTGTTTTCGTTAGCTTATATATATATATATATATATATATATATATATATATATATATATATATATATATAGAGAGAGAGAGAGAGAGAGAGAGAGAGAAATTTTACTTATTTCAGTTTTTAATTTATTTATTTTTTATATTCTTGAAAAAGTATAATATATAAATATTTACCAAATTTATATAACAATAAATAAAAATAATTTCTATATACTCGTTTTTTAAAATTTACTATAAAATCATAAGTGTTCAATTAAAAAATATAAAACTATTATAAAAGACAATCTTAGTAAGAGATTTCATTCAAGTACATTTTACAATTAAACGTTTTTTTTACAAAATGTTTAAAGTTATACCTCATTAAATATACGTAATAAAAAAATTCTCGAATGAAGTAAAACTGAACTCCAGATTATAAACTCGAAGTCGTGCTATTGTGGAAACTTCACTTGCTTAGTAACACGACAATGTCAAACGCAGTCACCTGTCGTTAAAATAAATGAACGCTTGCTACCAGACTAGCATGAGACTTATTAACCATGTTTTAGCACCGTCATACACAGCTGGAGGAACTCGCCTATAAATCACGACACGAGTAATAAGTAGAAAATTTTAGATTTATATTGTGTTCTAGTCGCAGAACAAACGTTACGTTGAATCGCAATTATTGGATAATTCATAAGAAGAAATCTTTTTAGAATAAACATAAAAGATACAATTAAATAAATTTATTTATTTTTATATAAAATCAGTACAAAGAATGAAATATACACTTTATTTCGAATATATCTATTGTAGTTATTTAAATAATAAAATAATCACGTTACAAAATATGTCTGTCTTTCTAATCCAGTTTTACTTCGATGCTTTAATAACTTTTTTAAATTTGAAACTGCTTCTTGAATCTTCTGTCGAGACAATTCCAAAAGTATAGGCTCGATTGATAACTAAAATACAGAAATATTCTAATAATTTAAACTATATATATATATATATATATATATATATATATATATATATATATATATATATATATATATTGGAATGGAATTGACAACCTCATCTTATAAAAACATAAAAATAAAAACTCTGACAATAAAAATCTATACTAGGCTTAAAATTGTAAGAAGGACCAAGTTCCTATAAGAGCTATATCACTAAGAAAGATGATAATATTTTTTATTAAGAAACATTACTTGATTTAAAAAATAATTCATTGAAATATTTAGTTTAAAATACTTTAACTCATTGATATGGAATTTAAACTTAATAGTTAAATATTTACCTAATATTTCATTACATCTACAGGTGGTTATATTAAATATAATAATATTAGTTACAATTTTTTTTTATCAAAATATCAAAGAATGAAATATGATAGACTAACATGTATTTTTAAAACAAATATCATTTTAATAATAACTTAAGGGGTTATACGCAATTAGAAATTTCAAAAAATCTATTTTTTTGCATTTTCGGAATGCACATATATTTGAATATATTCTCTGAAAATTTGAAGTAAACCCGATAAATATTTTCGGACATACACCTGAATTTGTAAAAAATTTTTAACTATGTGTAAACTACTTCCGAAACTTCAAACGCGTTTATCTCAAAACGGTGTTTTCATAGTCGGTGATCTCGATATCTCAGAAATGGCTGAACCGATCGGTCTCAAATTTTCAGACAATCTTCTCAAATATATTCCTCAGGTATTGAACGAAGGAATAAGGTTTACAAAAATTATTACTATTTTTTTTTTAACAATTTGGAGCGAAAATTTTAGTAAAAAAGGAAAAATTTTTTTCAAGTAGACGCCATTTTGTCAAAAATGACAATTTTTTTTATTCCTTCGTTCAATACCTGCATTAATCTATCCTTTAAAAGAATTGACTATATTTTTTTATTTCAAATAATTCAAACCGCCGATATGGAGATCACCGCCAAGCGCATTTTTTTGGAGGTCGTTCGGGACATCGTCTGCAGGAGCGGTGCACTTCAATATTTTTTTATGATCGACATGTTATTTTATTCTTGAAAGTAGGATCTATTCAAATAACCATAATTTGTAATCGCAAAATAAATACTGTTTCTAAAAAAAATTCCTAAAAAAACGTCGTTTTTGTGCCTCGCAAGTGCGTATAACCCCTTAAGTATAATTGATACTTAGAACACAAATAGTGACAGTGATTATAAAATTACAATAAAAAGTACTTCAATTATTTTATGTACGATGGTCTAAATGAGACTAAAGAATACTAAATAATAATTAATAATAATAAACAAATAAATAAGTATTTTCAAATAATTAATATTCATATTGAAACTCTTTAATTACTGTTTCTATTCTATCAATTATATGTGTTTGACAATCAAAAATCACTCTAGACATATGTATATACCACCATCATTAAACTGTAACCAACCCACTATTGAACAAAAATTTCGTTGAATATTGTTAACTATTTTAAATGTTTTCTCATGATTTTTCAACTTTTCCTATAAACAACTAATCTCATCTAATCTTCACCTTTACTATGCTTCATAATATCATCCCTCTATTTTTGATCAAATGTCTTTTTTAACCTCTATTTATTTTTTATCATTATTCCATAAATGATCTTTGTTTACCTACTATCTTCCTTTCTTCTGATATATCCTGACTATATCAATTTTAATAATTTTATTTATTTATGAAAATACTGAAATAAAGAAAATACCAAGCCCGAACATCCTCTTTTATAAAACATTAAACTTACCCCAACTTGTTTTTTGTAATTTTCTGATTCAATTTAACATCCTAAATTAATCACGTATATTCATTTGTATCATAAAAAATATAAGCTTCTTATAAAAAAAATAATTTTTCAAAGTAATGCCATTCATTTATAAAATTAACATATTTACTTCAATAATAAATACTTAAATATAATGAACAGAAATGAAAACAATAATCAAGAAATTTCAATATTGCTTTCTTATTTAAGTATATATACTTTTTAATACAGTTATATTTGGTAAAATAATTGAAGTACTTTTTAATTAATTAATCACGTATATTCATTTGTATCATAAAAAAATATAAGCTTCTTATAAAAAGTTTAATTTTTCAAAGTAATGTCATTCATTTATAAAATTAACATATTTACTTCAATATCAAATAATAAATACTTAAATATAATGTACATCAATGAAAACAATAATCAAAAAATTTCAATATTGCTTTCTTATTTAAGTATATATACTTTTTAATACAGTTATATTTGATAAAATAATTGAAGTACTTTTTGTAACTAAATAAATATATTTTTGACTTAAACAGTGACTTCTCCATCTACAAAATTATATAAAAATATTCAATAAATTGTTAATATTTACATGTTTCATTAATGATTATATCATCATCGTGAAACACAATTTAAAAAAAAATCTAAACATTTTATGAATATATAAATATTATTTATTACAACTTTCCTAATGAATTACAATTAAATGAAAAATCCTTAATTAACTTTGTAAACAAACACAAGTCGCGTTTACATATTACATATATATTTACCTTAAATAATGCCGAAGATCTTCTAAATGTTAAGCTAACAATAAGACGACTCGTACGCTCTGTTATTGGCATTGCTCTTAATTCTATACGGGGTTTTAGCAACGAGTCAGACTCCAGCACAATCATTTCATCAGGCGAGTAATTTGATACTTGCAATACAATTATCTCTCCGTCTTTGAAAATAATACACGTTTCGGTTATTCGACGTTCAATGTTTGTTTCAGTTCAATATTGACTTACTGAAAAATGTTTTGAACATTTTACCAACTCCAATAGGTTTATGATCTGCCGAACGGAAATGCGAAATCCAACGGAACCACTATAGAATATTAGTTTACATATACATGGATGGACATAAGTCTTTGAATATATATATATATATATATATATATATATATATATATATATATATAAGTATTTATTTAGTATTTACTTAAAAATTAAATTAAACTTTTGCATTTAATCACTAATATAAATGTGTACTCAAAAATAATAATTCTTGAAACTAAACACAATTCTACCTTATCAACTGTTCCTGGATAAGTAACTGATTGAAATAAATCCACACTATTAATCCCATCAAAATCATAACTCACTAATGACACAGATTTTCCATCCGATTCGATTTTATATAAACAAAGGGCAGCAATCAAAGATACAACTAATATCGTTTGAATGATCTTAGGCATCTTTTCAATAACAGACAATAAATATACAATCATTTACCGTTCTTTATTCGTTTGATTAAATTCGTTTCTTAATAGCATTGTTACTAAATCCATAAGCCACAATTGACATTCCACACAATGAAATAGTATTATAAATAATTTTCGTGAAAATACTTTTAAATTAATTTAAAGTAAAACGCATACAACTACCACGTCTCAGTCGTTCGTTTAATATCCAGTCATGTTTCGACTAGTCGTATGAATTTGAAACCTTTGAAGTTGATTTAATTAAATTAAACGCGTGCTGGTACACATGACTTATTATTATTTGTCTCACATGTTGTCGGTTTTTTGTTGTGTAAAAAGGTTTAACTAATTTCATACAACAAAATTGTTTTATCTCGTTTAGATGATTACATTATTCGAAAACACGTTTTATTATGTTTATAATTAATTTAAATAGTATTTTCAAACTTGTATTTCAGAAAAATGTAATAATTTTGTAAATTTTAACTATTAGTTCAGATATCATAGAAATATACAACAAAATTTTAATGTTTATTCTAATTCGATTTTAAAAGTTTCGATAAGAATTAAATCTTTTTTAAAAATTATGCAGAGATAATAATTTTTAATAAACGAATAAATATTAAACAAAGTGAACAATATATATTAATTATTGTTTTTATTTTTTTAATGTTTAATATAGCAATTAATTTGTAAAAATGATTTTTTAAAATCTCCAAAATAAAAATGTAATATATATATATATATATATAGAAAAATAGAAACTGAATTATTGAAAAAATACAGTGAACTTTTAAAAAAAGATAGAAGTACAAATGCATGAAAAATAAGAAAGATTAAAATTATGAATGAACTGAGATAAAGCAAATCGATATCACCAATGCTGTTAATAGTGATATTAGAAGGAATGTCTAAGATAATAAATTGGGAATCTGAAATAAGAAAAATAAATTGAGAGATATTTAGTTTCTTATAATTTAAATTCAAAAAGAATAGATGGATTGAATAAAGAAAGTAAAAAAATGTCTTATGATGAATCAGAGCAAGACAAAAATAATATACAATGAATTTACAAATTAGAATTAAGTTGAAAATTTTCAGTACTTAAGACAATATTATAGTACAGAGACTGATATTATATATATATATATATATATATATATATATATATATATATATATATATAATATCAATTTCTTTCTTCTGAATAAAATGTTATTCCAAAACTTTCTACAGTAAGTAATCCAATGATTTTTTCATACATTCTACTTTTACAAATTTTCTTACATTCCTATCTCATTCATCCATGAATCACTTTTTTAACCTTTTTATATCTCTGAGTTTCCAATCAACAATTTTTCTTATCTCTCAATGGTCTTATCTTATTATTATTTGACCAATCCTTTTCCATTTTAAACTTTTTATTTTTGTTATAATATTTTTGTATTCTTTCAAATCTACTCGTTTATATTCTTATTTATATGTTTTATTCCAAACATGCATCATTTTTATCCTTATTTATATTATCAAAATCCACTGAATTATTTTGAAATTCAAAATCCATGGTTAGAATGCACTAACCAAAAATTTTTTAAACAGAAATTACTTCATATTATTAGATTTTTTCCAAATTGACACTATCTTAGTTTTATTCTCCTATTTAATTTATCTATAAATATTCCTCTTGTCTTAATAATTATCTTAAGTACTGACAATTTTTAACTTGATTCTAATTTGTAAATTCATTGTATATTATTTTTGTCTTGTTATGATTCATCATAAGACATTTTTTTTACTTTCTTTATTCAATCCATCTATTCTTTTTGAATTTAAATTATAAGAAACTAAATATCTCTCAATTTATTTTTCTTATTTCAGATTCCCAATTTATTATCTTAGACATTCCTTCTAATATCACTATTAACAGCATTGGTGATATCGATTTGCTTTATCTCAGTTCATTCATAATTTTAATCTTTCTTATTTTTCATGCACTTGTACTTCTATCTTTTTTTAAAAGTTCACTGTATTTTTTCAATAATTCAGTTTCTATTTTTCTACATATATATATATATATATATATATATATATATATATATATATATATATATGTAGTTTTCTTTGTAATTCAAGAAAATACTTTTCACATACAAATCACAATTGTAAAACCGCTAGAATTTATTGAAATATTTAATAAGTATTTTAACACAAGTGAATTATCATCCATAATACCACAATATGTTATAAAATGTTCAATAATTACATATTATTCACTTTATTATCAACTACAATGGGCTAATTGCATTTCGATGGCAAAACCAATATCATCAGAGCCTTTAATTATTATAAAATCTAGACTAATTGTTTAAATCTACTTATATACTACAATATTTTGTGTTTTTCTATCTTTTTCAATTCATCTCTAAGTGATAGTTTATTCTTTTTATTTGTTTAATCAATAATTAAAAATGTTTAAATTTTAACTGTTTTTGGGGGTTTGAGATAAACTGAATATTTGTATGTGTTAATTTTGTGTTTTTTATATAATAAATACTTATTGTTCAGTTTTTGTTTATAATAATCTACATACTAATTTGTTTTGTATAGAATTTTTTTTTTAAAAAAGCATCATTTTTTATATATTGTGTTATATTTTTAAAAAAATGAAATTTATTACTCGTCACTATTTCAAAAAAATATTATAAAACAAAAAAATTATTATATTAGAATTATAATGATTAAAATTTTAACCAAATTATAATTTTTAAACAATATAGTTTAAAAAAAGTACTATGTATGTGAATTATTAAAAAGCATCAATCAGTAACAAATAACGGTTTTCTCATCGTTGTCTAAACTAGTCTGTTTATGCACATCAAAAACACAATCAATATTTTTAATTCACGTTCCATACGTTTAAAGACACATCTTTAATCCTGCCAAGAAAAAATAATTTATTTTAAATGCACCCTATAAGTTTATGTCCCTTTTGGGGTGAGCATGTAACATAAAGTAATCCTCTTAATATGTCGTGGAAAAATATTCAAGTATAGTTCAAAAGAACGCATGCTAACGTATTTTCCTACAACCTCACTGAACAATGTACGATATTTTTATACAGAACATGGAATTGAACAAAACCCTTATTTTTTTTACGCTTACGTTCTTTGATCTAACAGCTGAGGTCAAAGATTTTAAAACGAATTTTTTTCTGTTTCAAAGTCCGTTATATATTACTTCAATAGTGTCTTTTGTATACTTTGATACACTTTCGGATGATTTATCAGCTGCTTTCATTTTTCGGAGAAATATGAGGGTATGACAGATTCAAGATACGGTTTGTAATATTATTTGAATATTTACTTTTTTCTTATCAGTTATTCACAATGTATCGAATTACTTCACAAAGTTATCTATAGGTTTATGTTGATTTATTTACGAGGAATTTCTGTTAATATTTTTACAAAATTCATTTAATTCAAATATTTTTATTATTTAACAAAAATAAATGTTATAACAAATATACAAGATTTTAAAATTATACCAAACAATTCTTTTTTGATATTCTAACACGATGAGTATATAATTAATCCTCAGTCGTGAGAAAATATGTAATATAGAGGATATGTGAATAAATTCAAGATGACCACCCATCTTCCTATTCAAATGTTAATATGAATATGTAAATGAGAGCCAATTGTCTCTATGATATTTGAATTTCGCATACGTGTTCCCATAACTGTCCAGTAGAAATCTGTTCACTTGTAAAACCAGTTCAAGTTCCCGAGAAAGGGTTGTATTATAATAAAGTCGATTTTTCATATTTTTTGTATTGTCTTCAAGACGTAATTCATTTTTATGCACGTTTCTTTTTACAAGTTATTTTTTTAAAAAATGACCGTTATTTTTTAAATGAAGTACCGTTTAGTAATTTCTCACAGAAAATCATATTTTTAACGTATATTTTGTAAATATACACATACGTACAAATATATATATATATAAAATTTTTATTAAAAAAATAAAAATATAAAATAGTTTTACTGCAAAAAAAATATTATTACAAATACTTTTTTTGGATTAAGTACATGAATGTCTTAATTATATAGTATTTTTTCCTAAAAAAAAATACATAAATATATACAAGGGTCGTTTGATTAGTATGGTAAATGTATTTATTGTTTAATTAAATTGATTAATTAATTTAATTAAAATTTCAATTTAGTTTTTCTTACTTTTTTACCATGCTTATCAAACGACCCTCGTATATTAGAAATAAGAAACGTACAACAAAATTATAAAATAATATTATGTGGAATATTTATTTTACAAATTAATAAATCTTGGAATAAATATATTTCATATCTAATAAACTACATACATAGAAGTATTAATTGTATGTTAATATATGATGTATATATATATATATATATATATATATATATATATATATATATATATATATATATATATATATATATATATATATATATATATATATATATATATGAAGATCGTTTGATAAGTATGGTAAAAAGTAAGAAAAACTAAATTGAAAAATTTAATTAAATTAATTAATTAATTAAATTAAACAATTAATAACTTTTTTATACCTATCAAACGACCCTCGTATATATAAAAAAATGGGATAAAAACATAAAAAAAAATATCAGTATGAAATGGAAAACAAATGTATTGTCTGACTGGAATTAGAAAATTTTATAAAAAAACCTTTCTTTAATAATAAATAGAAATAAGTTCATCATAATATAAATTTTAACGTAATCTTTAAATAATTTAACACAAAAAAACAAATATTTACATAATGAAAAAATTAATATACCTTAATAATTTAATAAAAAAAATTAATTAATAATTTGATACACAAATAAATATCTACATAATGAAAAAATTAATATACCTTAATAATTTAATAAAAAAAAATTAATTAATAATTTGATACACAAATAAATATCTACATAATGAAAAAATTAATATACCTTAATTATTTAATACAAAAACATTTAATTAATAATTTAATACAAAAACAAATATCTACATAATGAAAAAAATAATGTGCCTTAATATTAATTTCATTTAATAAAATTAATAAAAGAATTAAAAATACAAGTAGAAATTTAATGTCTATTATTCTTCATTAATCTATACAGAAAATAATTATTTAAAATGTTATAATTTAATAGATATTAATATTTTCATGCATAATGTATATATATATATATATATATATATATTGCATTTTATGACACTACAAAAAACTCAAACAAACACCAACATATCGTTAAAAATAGTGTAATATAATTAATTATAAATTCATTGAAATATTTTTATTAAATGATTTAAAAAAAAAATCAAATCAGTTATGAAACGATTTAATGTTTAATATTTTTAAATATTAAAATTCGTATAAAAATAAAATTTACTATTATATTTATATTTTTATGATATTATTTTAATAATTGTTTCTATATTTTTCTTCAATTCAGGTTAATTTCCATCTATGATTATGACCAAAATTCCATAATATTCGTATATCGAATGAAATATTTGCCAAAATTGTTATTACTCCAATATCATAAATTGAAGATTAGTTGAACTAAATATCTATCCAGATATGTAGTATTTCACGTTTGATTTATTTATCACAATCAGCGTTATTCTACATATTAAATCATCAAATCCATTTAATATATTCGAATTGTAAGGTAACTCCAGGTATTCATCATCGCCCCAAATTAAATTATATACGTGCATTGCGTCATAGTGTGGGAAAATCACATACATACACACACACGTAAATATATATATATATATATATATATATATATATAATTTATACGTAGGTAAGTCGCACTAAGGTTATGTGGTTGGGGAAGTCGAATCACGTATTTACGAAGGGTGAAAATAATACGGTACCAATGTAAGGGAATGTACGGTACACACACACATTTCAAAATATGTACATATGTATTCGACCCGGTGCACTATGAACTTGACAGCGTGAGAATGTTTACTTCGCAACGGGCAGATATTCTGATTAAATTGATTGAATATGAGTTATTTGATTTCGTTTAATTGACTTGAAATTATGCATATAAATGAATATTTTCCATAAATCACAACGATGTTAATTATTTCAAAATTGTCGAGTTAATTACTTCTACAGCACAGTTATCCTTATAACGTGTAATATAAATTCATTAGTATGTAAATACATACATAAATATAACTACTCATAAATATACATACATACACTCACACACACACACACACACACACACATATATATATATATATATATGTGTGTGTGTGTGTATGTGTGTGATTTATTACATTTTAATTCAAATTATTCACATAATATTATTTAAAAAGAGCGAATAAATTAAAAAAAATATTTAACTGTAAAATAGCAAAAAAAATTTGTACATATATGTATATATAAAGAAAATTTTTTAAGTTAAATAGAATGTTCAATAAGGATTCAATTTAAAATTATATCATGCTTAAAAAAACATTCTATATATTTTAAATTTACCGAAAAGTTCTGTTTGATAATGTCATCTCAAGTTTCAAAAATGAGTCATTTTCAGAAATGAAATTCAAATAAAAAAAAAATTAAATTAAATTACCATCACGCTGGGAAGAGGTCATTGGTAACGAAAGAAAAATTATATTCAGTAAATATTAATAATTATATTGAAAATGTGTAATTTTTTTTTAAGTCAAAAACGGACAGAATATTCCAATAGACCTAATATGTATATATATATATATATATATATATATATATATATATATATATATATATTATATATATATTATTTAGTACCAGTATTTTTCTATCCACTACTGAACGAAGACCTGTCCCAAAACATTTCACTTTTAATGACACATTACTATTTTCTTTCACTTCATATAAATAAATTTTCTTATTCCTCTATTACATACATATACGAGTATCCATTAATCTCTTCTTGAGTTTTTTTTTTATATCTCCAAGTTACCAGTTAGTAAATTTATTAATCCATTAGTGATTTTTTTCTTTATATGTTTCAGCCCATATCAATTTTAATTTTTCTTCCCTTATTATCTATCTATCTATCTATCTATCTATATATATATATATATATATATATATATATATATATATATATATATATATATATATATAATAATCATGCAATTACAAAATTAATGTCATTAATCTACTTCGATCGCAACGATTACCTTCGAATTTTAGTGATTGCAAATAAACATCATTTATGATTGTAAGTAATGCGGGGGAGCGAGTGAATTAAGTGGAGGGTGTAGTCCCATATATATATATATATATATATATATATATATATATATATATATATATATATATATATATATAATAAAAAACATATAATTTATAAAAATATAATTTAAAAATTATTTAACCACAAAATAGAAAAAAATATTCACATTTATTCATTTTATACGCAATTTTTGGCAAAAGTAATTATTTAAAATATATAAACTATTTAATATATATATATATATATATATATATATATATATATATATATATATGTATGTATAATAAAACATATAATTTAATAAAACATATAATTTATAAAAATATAATTTAAAAATTATTTAACCACAAAATAGAAAAACATATTCACATTTATTCATTTTATACACAATTTTTAACAACAGTAATTATTTAAAATATATAAACTATTTAATATATATATATATATATATATATATATATATATATATATATATATATATATATATTATGTATAATAAAACATATAATTTATAAAAATATAATTTAAAAATTATTTAACCACAAAATAGAAAAAAATATTCACATTTATTCATTTTATATGCAATTTTTGGAAAAATAATTATTGAAAATATATAAACTATTTAATATATATATATATATATATATATATATATATATATATATATATATATACTATATATATATATATAATATATATATAAACAAACCTAAATGACTTTTCAACTATTCTCTTAACCGAGTCAATATATAGTGTATCCTCAACTGACCTTAATTACTTATCGATACCATCTGTTTATAAACCTATTTAATTCTATAGTTTCCATTTCATTAGTTGTCCTTATTTTAAATTTATTTATAAACCTTGTTATTTATTAGAACAATTCTTATTGATCTTGAACTCTTCTTTAATCCAAATGTTTTCAATTGAGTTCAAATCTCACTATAAAAAACTACAACATGTCATTAATAAATATTATTTTGGTTCAAATAGTTCTTCACACATAAATTTAATTTGAAATAGAAATATTATTTTCCAAGTTTATTTTAAAAAAAATATATAAGAATAAGCAGGTAAAGTAATTGTAGTCATAATTTATTATAAAGAGTTGAAATTGAATTCTTTACTGATTAAAAATTATTAAAGAATGTCTGTTATCAAATTTTCTTCCAAGATACATGTATATAAGTCTATATAAACTTGTATATTATTCAATGCTTAAATATCTCATAATTCAAAATCTAAAGTAATTTTAGATATACACTTTTGATTTTTTCATATAATTCTTGATTAATATTATTCAACAATATTTATTTTATCATTTTTCTAACTGGAATCTATCTATCATTAATATAATAGATACTTAAATTTATACTCATCATATCCTACTTCTCCAGAATTAATAAAGTTAGTCTCACCCAGTATCAATATTTTATTTCACTGATTTTAAATACAGTTTCTTAAAAAAATGACGAGTTGAATTCTCAATCTTTAAGATTACAAAATTGAAGATTATCTTAAGATATAATAAATGTTCCATTTGACCAACACTATATATATATATATATATATATATATATATATATATATATATATATATATATATATATATATATATAATGATGTAACTAGGAGTTAATACATATTTGTTTTTTAATTAAAAATTATTAATATTCTTAAAATTATACTTGTACTATTTATATTGTTTTAATTTTAATTTCTTTGCTTTTGCATTATTAATATAAAATGATTTAAACATAAACGACTACGACGCAAATAGCATAAAAGACGTAATATGTAAGGGCTTTGCTACGAAAGTCATATAAATCACAAATATTGTCCATGTGTAATTCATCCAAGATGTATACGTCCCCTAACATGCAATTTTTAATTCATGCACATCTTTTGTGTCTGAAGAAACTAGGTCCCACGTACCTATGAACCCTTTGTAAAAGAAAAAAAAATTACATATATAGACGAAACGAAAGGGAGTCTGTTCAAAGAACAAGAATAAGGAAGGGTCCGTCTTACACAATAAGCATTGAATAATATAGTATTTGGATCCATAGTATGCAGAAAAACACCCGGTTTTAAAAACCGTGTTTGAATAACACAGCTGTGTTGCGATCAAGGGGACAAAATACACTGAGATAATTGTTTAGTCCAGTTTGAGATCAGGGTGGGGGTTTATTAAGATTTGTATATAAAAATGCCAACGTGCAAATCGAAATTATACTTCAGTTATCATCGAAACAGTTCATTACTTATATACTTCTAACTACATCGTGTCAATTTAACAGTTTGGGATTGTTGCCCCGTTTTGGGGTAACAATGGCCCAGTTTATTATATTTAAAAATGTTTTCGATTAAAACTATTTAAGAGTTATCTTACTTTAGTGTAAATAGTTGATAAGATTTTTTCGTAATTTTTACTACATTTAAGATTAAGTTTTTTCTTCTTAATTTGTAAATAGTGTGTGGTTTTTATTCAACGTAACTAATGAAGATTTTTTTAATTACATTACAGAATAAGCAAGACTAGTATTAAGGTAAGTTTGATTTATTTTTTTAAATAACAAATGTATATGCACAAACATTGATTTAATATATTGGTCTATGTCATATTGAAATGTTTGAATTCACATTTGCAAAATTTAAAATATTTCTCATCGTTTTTTTATAAAATATGTATCTTATACAAATATATATATACTAAAATGTACTATAGTAAAGTTAAGTATTTAAAAAATATAAACATTTTTATTATATGAAAATTTTATTCAAAGTTTCTATTTATTTCTAATTATGTATTAATAGTTTTTGAAACAGTCGTAAAAACAGTGATTAAATAATTTATTATCGAGTTAAAATCTAGCTTTATAATTTTTATTAAAAAAATATTAATATGAAATAGTTTTATTGCAAAAAAATTATCACAAATACTTTATTTTACAAATAAGTGGATTTCTTAATTCTTTATCATTTTATATTTTCTAAAAAAATATAAATATTGCATATATATATATATATATAATCTATAAATAAATTCGTTCAATAAATGTTTATATTTGTTTAAATAACTTAATATTTTGGTATACAATTATTTTATTAAAAAAGCTATATTAATTCATAATTTATAAATAATATTTTTTATAATTGTATATATAACTTTTTCTCAAGTAAAAATAATTTTTCAAACTACCTTCACAATTTTATTTAAAAACTCTTATTTAGACTAAACAGTAATTTATAATAATCTGTAAACAAATATTAAAAAAAAAATTATATAAATTTTGCAAATTCGATATAAATATTTTTAAATTATTGTTATAAAAATAAATCCTTAAAAATGTTATTTAGTCAAAGCATTATTTATAATTATATATTAGCTTTACAACTTTTATCTGCATACAATAAATCATTATATCAATTACTTTTAATAATCTGCCAGCATACCCGCATAATAATTACAATGTGAATAGTTAATTGATGAATATTGCATGTGAAAAGACAATTTCAGTAACAATAACAGTAAATTGAATTAGATTTTATACGGGCGTTGATTGTACATAACAACTTATAAAATATATTAAATCAATTATCGAATGAACGACAATCAACATATTGTATTATATTTGTTTATTCATTTATAGATAAGTGTGAATGAATGCAACGATACAGTTCAAAAGAAACATGACAAATGAAATATGGAACTACAATGAATGATTACAACAAAACTGAAACATTGGATGAATGAAGATTTTATACTAAACGAAAATATTTCAATGGACATTACGTATTTAAATAAATAAGAAACGGACCAAGTGGCGTAAAGAATGTAAATAATTTTTCAAGACTTCAAGAGCTATCAAGTACACAGGATGAAGACAGACATAAGCATCACTGCGGAGATTGAAAATCAAGAGAGAAATGGAACGAGGAATGCAGAAAACTGAGAAGAAAATGGACCAACAGGATTGATATGAATTGATAATGTACGGTTTGTATGAACATTTTTTTATTATTTTTTTAAAAATGCGGATTATTTTCGTAGAAATGTGTTTACAATTCAGGTTAATTTAAAAAGTCCGAAATAAATAGTTTAAAAAACAAGAAAAATAAGATATATTCTGTTTATTCGATAAAAATTCTTATTTGGATATAATTAAATTTGTCGTTTTATTGAAAATAAAATTCAAATTTTTCCTGGAAAAATCTCAATGGGTATTTTCGATTGTGAAATAAATTAATCCGTCAATATATTTTTTTGCAAATAAATGAAGGTTTTCAAATTATTATTTTACTTTAAAAAATACATAATTATTTCATACAGAAATACATTCGTAGAGAAAATATGAAATAATTATAAAACGATTCTAATTATCAAATTTCAAAAATAATCTAATTATTTTTGAAATTATTTATTTTAAATAAATCCCTTAGTTTCAATGATAAGCATTAATTGTAAAAAATCAGAAATAGACTTCATTTATTTGATTTTTTGAAAAAAAATTGATACAATTTTTACTATACTACATAGATATATAATGGAAAAAAAACATAATTATTAAATAGAAAATTAACTGATACTTTATACCAAACAATTCTTTACAACAAATATTTAACACCAAAATCTCAAACCATGAACAAAGAAATATAAATAATTTCCTAGTATTTTCAATACTTAAAATCTTTATGAAATAAATTCAAATGATAACAAATTTATTTGAAAAATATAAGGATTCAAATACGCTTTTGTTTGAAAAAAATTCAAAATTTAAAAAAACGAAACTTACTTTTTTACAAAATTATTCATCAATTTTATGATATATGAATGTTTCTCTAAAGGTCGTTTTATCATAAAACTGATGAATATCTATTCAAAAATTGTTTTTTAACTCTCAAGTAGTTTTGAAAATAATTTGATTCAGTTGTAATGAAAACCGTATAACTACGTTGTTACTGTTATTATTTTTGATATTTAATTGAAATTGTTGTTAAATCTTACTTAAAAAAATACATAAAATACTTTACCCATTTAACCTATTATATGATTCAGCATTTACTCTTTGTTTTTCAAAAAATATATTTATATAAAAATTCTTTTCAAAAAAAATCAAAAGTTAAAAAGATATTTTTTTTCAAATCTAATTATTAGATTATTTATAAACAGTTTATAAAAATAATCATTAAATTACATTTCTCAATTAATATTAAAATTCTAAAACCTTTTTTTTAGAAATTGAATTTGTTTTATAAAAGGAACCAAATATTCTCTAATTTTTTATTTTGAAAAATATTTGTTAGGCCTTAGAAATATGATGCCCTAAAACTAATAAATCCAAAAAGTCGAGTAGTTCAAAATCCATTTAAAATATTCTTATGTAAAAATTATTTAATTATCGAAATTTATTTACTACGTTTGATATTTAGTATTATATATTTCTAATTTAGTTATTTAATCACAAAAATATATTCCAATTTAAAATATATATGCATACCTACGACCATCAAATACTTTTAAGTAATAAATTTCTATTCACTACTTATAAATTCTAAAATTTGAAATAAAACGTTTACCAAATTATTTATTTTTATAAAATTATTCATTTATTCAAAAACGTTACTTATTACTTTTTTATTGTTATAACTTGAAGTACTCAACTATTATTTCTGTCATTTTATAATAATTTCCTTTTCAATTAATAGAATTATTACTGATTTTTCTCAATTACTTTAAATTTATATTGTTGTATTACCAAGGAAAATCAATTGGAAAAAATAACAAAAAATTAACTTTCAAAAATTTGGTAAATACACAAATAGTTTTTTTAAAATTACATTTTAGGTATTTAATTTATTAAAAATGTTTTAAGCAATCTTTTAAAAAATACACTTATTTCTTAAATATAGAATAATCTAAATTCAAAAAAAAATTGTTAATGCAAAAATATCCAGTTTCAAAATAATTATTCATAATTTCTTTTAAGTAATTTATACAAATATTTCCCTTTGAAAAAATTACATTTTGCTACTTATCTTTACTAAAAAATGAAAAAATCCCTCTTCGTAAAATTCGTTCATTATGTCAGAATATATTTTGATTAAAATTCAAAATTCTCTTTATCAAATTTATGTAATGCAGTAAAATATAATTTCTAGCAAGTTATAAAAAATTATAAATAGCAATATCTCCAATTACTGATTCAAAATTGTTGTTAAAAAATATATAGGAATCATTTACAAATATCTCAAAAATAAATATAACGAATAATAATAATATTAATACATTTTGTTGTATTAAGAAAAGTTCAGATGTTTACTCAAATAATTTATTTTCATTTTCAAAATCGTAAATATTTAAATTATATTCTTTATTAAAACTTTCAGTAATATAATAATGTAATTAAAGATTAAATTTAAATAATATTCCAAATTATTTTTTATTTTTATGAAAAATATCATACATATAATTTTATAAAACCAAATTAATTCATTGTCTTTATTTCATTATTGAAATTTATCCTAAAAAATGCGATATACTGTTTAAAATAATAAATAACATTGAAAAAAATTAAATATGATTTCATTGAAATTTAAGTTAAAATTAACATTAAAATTTTAAACACATTCGTTCAATTAAAACTTTTGTAATTTTATAGTTCATAAAATCTAAAAAAAAGTAATACAATTAGGTTTTCATTTTTAATACCAAATTTTCAACAAAATATTTCTCTAAATTGCAGTATATTTTTATTTCTGACCATTTTATTTCATTTCAAATTTAAGATATTTAAATAAGAAAAATACTAAATTTTTAAATAATAACTCCATAAATGTTTATCTTACAGAAAATTATTTGAAGTATCAAATTTTTACCCATGTAATTTCAAATAGAATCTCAGATTTTTTTATTATATTATTATAGTTAGTATAGATTTATATTTCGAATTTATTTAGGTTAATTATATCAAACGCTTAAAATAAAACAACACAAGAATACATTTACAGGATTTAAATATTTTTTCGTGGTCAATTGAAATAAAATTACAATTAAATCGTTTTAATCTATTTTAAACAAATATTTCATTTATGTATGTATGTATAGAAAATTAAGTTTAGAAATTAAGATTTAATAGAAATTATTAATTAATTGAAGATAAATTTTTATATAAGTACGTGTCCTTTTAAAATTCATTTTGTATTACTTTATTACATTCTGTCTTTTAAATTTATAACAGAGAAATTAACTAAATTCTATTTTTATTTAAACTATATATGAAAATTATTTATTTTTTTATTTTGATACTTATATATAGAAGTTAATATGATTTTTTTAAAAATTAAAAAGTAATAATTTATATAAAACCTCAAGAACGTAATTAAGATAAATTTATTTTTTGTCAATTTCAATTTTATTCAAATATTTGTCCCTTTTTAATTTTATTTTCTCTGATTTATTTTTTAATTCCGAAAAATATTTCAAGACTGGTTATTATTATAAAAGCTATTAATTTCGAACAAATCAGTTTATAAAATATGTTAATTTTTTAAAATTGAAACAAATTTAATTTTACATTATAGCTTAATTCAATTATATAAATAAATCTATACCCCAAATCAATAAAAATTAACAAAAAAAATTTATGGTATTTAGTTCCATTTATAAAAATGTTAATTAATTGAAAATAATTTCTTACATTGAAATATTTAAAAAATCGTTGTTAATATTCCAAAAATCTAATTTTCATTTTTATTTTGAAACTGGACAAATTAAATTCGATATTAAAAATATTTTGAATAAATTTCAAATTATCTTCTTATTGACTAATTCTATATATACTCAAAAATAATTTCTTATCATTTATAAAAAAATTATATATAGCAATATTAATTCAATTACCAATTTGAATGTATAAAAAAGTAAATATTTATTGATTGGAAAATATATAGAAGTTATTTAAAAAAATCTCAACAGATGAATTAATTAAATATTAAAAAAATATCAATTTTGAATTACAACTAAATATTGTGGCGATATGTTATGATACATGTTTAAAATTTTCAATAACTTGAGTAAGGAAAAAATATTTGGTTCCTAATATGAACATTCAGTTTCTCTACATCCAAAAAATTCTCAATAAAACGTAAAAATTTTAGAAAAAAATTAATTTTATCTCCCTAGGTCGATCTTTATACACATAAAAAAATTAAAAAATCATAAAACATATTTTCTCGATTGTTACGTTGTTAAGTTTAAAAAAATCACAAAAATGTTACCTGTTATCCCAAAAACCAGTTATGTTTGATTTGATGTATAAATCTTTATTGCATGTTTATTGTTATCGTTCACGTTTTCTATTGGATCTTTTCATACGATTATCTTCATTTCTCCCAAAAAAAATATCTAAAAATCTTCTATTATAAATTCGTTATTCCACACGTGTTATTTATCTCCTATTATCTGACTACTAATCGAATTTAAATTCTATTAATTTTTCGTCGAACTATTTTCCAATATTTAAATTTCGATTCATTTTTCCCAAATATATTATTTGAAAAATCCATTAATCTCGAATCTTCAATAAATACTAACCCTTTCTCGTCTTCAATTTGTTACCCTTGTTAAGTTTACATATTTGTTGAGTTTTCATTTGGTGTTACATTTTTTTGATAATATTTAATGAATTGTTATATTAAAAAAACTTCCTGCTGTTTCCTTTCAAGCATGATTCAATTTATTTCGATTTTTACCACGTTTAATATTTATTTGATTTACATTTTATTTCCGAAATTTATATCCCTTTTTTATATTTAAAATTCACATGTTATTCGAATTGTTTCAAATTATTTATTTAAATCGTCATACTTATTACTTTTTTTTTGTTTTTCTCGAATTCCTTCTGTGGGCGAAATACAACACAAGAAAAATACCGTAGATATCAGGAGGAAGGAAATATTTTTGTTAATTCTAATTATGTTTCCCTTGTTATATTCTTCTGTTAAGTTTTTTTCTGTTATTAAATTTATATTATTTGCCTAATTCTTTATAAACTAATACAGTTTAAAATGTTCCTCGTTATATTTTTTATATTTAATCCTGTTTATAACATAAAATAATTTCTATTAGGTTTATTGTTTTCATTACTTGTTTTTGTTATGTTGTTGATTTTTAAGTTTGAAAGTCATTGATTTTTTTATTGTATTGTATTATAAAACCCTAAAGATTCGGAGAAAAACTACAACAAAACAGGGTTTCTTCTCATAAAATTCTATACTCTACCTTTATTTATTTTAATTTTGATTAGTTAAATTTTTTTTGATTTCAGTCCCAATTTTTTGTTTGTTATTTTTCTAGATATTAATTTTATAAAACCTTTGACATGGCTCAGTCTGATTTTTATTCGTTTTTATTTTACTTAATTCATATTTAATTTACTGTCTCAATTAAATAAACCCTAAAGGAGATGCAACAATATATTAGGGTTTATAGATAAACAAATTAGTTTTTATCGACCTAATTGATTATTTCTCAAACCCTAAATTTTGGAGTCATTACAACTTATTAGGGTATCTATTTTAAAATTTCTCTCAAAATCTTTCACAAAATATATTTGCAAAAGCTGGAATGATTTTTATTGTCCTAAAAATTTTTTGTTTAGTATCACATTTAATTTTAAAATAATTTAATTAAATTTTTTTGTTAAAATTAATTATTATTTTTATTTCGTTTTATTTTATTTATACAGACGATTTAATAATAATATCGAACAATTTTCATTCCATACTTATTTCAATCCTTACTCGTATTAACTGTATTTTTAAAATATGTTATCTGTTATTGTTACTAAAAATAAATAAATGAGGAATTTTAGGTGTGATGACAACTAACAATAATTCCTCAATCAAAAAAAATATTCGTTAATGATTTCTAATTGTAAAGTTTTATTTTTTATCTGTTGTTTAAAAGTTATTTTTTTTTAAACATTATACTGAATAATATAAAGGAGTTTAACTACATTTATTCAGTATATACTTTTTTATCAAATTATATTCAGGTTTTCAAAATATTTATAGTTTACTAAAATTCTACAAACTCGAAATTCATTTAAAATGCAACAATTTTCTTCTCATAAAACCTTTCATTATTTGAAAATATTAGTATAATATTTTTTTTATTCTCTTAATACAATTCGAGGATAAAATTTAAACTTTACAATTGGTAAATTCTTGTTATGCAGATTACTACGAACAGTATTATATTTTTTATTTTTGGACCAATTTTTATTTCAAAACATATAATATACTTCCATCTTACATAAAATTATTTCAATTAAAATAAAAATCTAAATTACAACAGTTCCATAAATATCTATCATGCATTTGTAACAAAAAATATTAAAATAAAATTTATTTGATAGAAATTTCGATCTGCAATAAATTTCAACAAATAATCTACAAAAATAAACAAATTTGAATAAATTTTACTTTAAATCAAATTTACAATATTAGACTCAACACAATTTTCGATTAATTTTAAAACCATTCTATGGCAACAAATTGGAGTTGAATGGTTTTTATTTAAAAAAATTTAAAAATTTCGAAACGAAAATGAAAACATTTTGAATACTTGACTTAAAAATCAACCTGAAAATAAATTATACTATGTTGAATTACATCCATAGTGATTTCATGGTTCCATATCAGTTTTATTCTGAAAAATTCCGTTTTATGCATGTTTTTCAACTCCTTCATATCTATTTTTATCAGTTTTTTTATACAACTGCCCATTTTTAAGTTGAGTATTCATTATTCAAAAAACTGTTTATTCAATTATTTTAATCTTATAAAAATAAAAACTCAAAACATTTTAATTCAAAAAAGAACTGAAATTTCAAAAAAAAAGTTGTTAAGTTTGAAGTTGTTATCGATTTTTATAACGAGGATAAAATATATTACATCATGAAGAAGAAATTACATTAACATCCTCTAAGACTAATGGATACGTTGATTGTTGAACCATTATTGTTATTGTTAAGTTTGATTACTTTTTGTTCTGTTAACTTTTCTGTTAAGTGGAGTAAACTACATCTTGTTATAAAATGGAGTAAATACATCTTGTTATGTTTGAAAATGTTGTTAAGTTTGGATATATTGTTTTTTTTTTAAAAAAAAATAACCGATTTAATTTATTTAAATTTCAGTTCTTTCAGTAAATTCGTTTTAAAATTTTTAAACTTATTTAATTTTATTAAATAAAAAAAATTCTAAAAATATTTCATATATTCAAAAAAAACATATTTTTATTTAATTAAATTACATAACATTTTTTTTCAATCCTGGCATCGAAAAACTTCTTTTATTCTTTCAATATATGAAATATTTTTGTTAAATTTCGGTCGATCGTTTATGTCACAGTAATTATTTTTGTCCATCAATTTTATTTCAATCAAAAACCAAATTTGCAATCGTATTTTAATAATTAAAATTTTCCTATATATAAAATTTGAAAAAATACCCAAATTTATTTTTTACATTTTTCATTAAAATAAAATGATTAGAATAGAAACTAAAACCAATTTATTCAATCTATTCGATTTTCCAAAAATATATTTATCTCAAATTCATCCTTTTATGTATTTTATTACATCATATTTTATTTTGAAAATTTTCAATAAAATTACTTTTTTTTAATCTCGACAAAATATATTTAAAAAAATCGCACTTTATTTCCGAATTATATTAAATTCTCCTTAAAATTTTTATATGGACCCAAATTTTTAAAAACCAAATTGATGATTCTATATTCGTGACTTATGTTTATTTTATTATTATATTAAATACATCTTTGTCTATTCTTAAATTATGAAAAATTTCATTTTGAACCAAAACCAATTCATTTATTCTATGAAATCAGTTCTTATTTACTTTTCCAAAAATATATTAATATATTATTAAATTTAATTTCATAATATTGACCATAAATTCTAATTAAAAAAAATTCCTAAAAATACAAAATTCTGAATTAAATATGAACACAAAATAGTATTTATTTTTTCACAAAAAAGATATTGTTATTAGTTCTATGGGTGGTGAAAAAATACATATCAAATATCCAGATCATTATATACAATTGTCTCTGGTAAATATTTAGTAAAATATTCATATTTCAGAAGTTTATTAATAAATATTACTAATTTGAAACAAATCTACGTATAAAAATATGATTCTATTTACAAATACAAAAAAGACTCTTATAAAATTATATAAATTTACTACATATCTATGTGACTACATTTCCTCTACCATCCAGAGAATTTCTGTTAAGTTTATAAAATTTTATTAAGTTTAACTATTAACATTTATTTAATCGTTACTTGAAAAAATACTATTTGAAAACATGTTTTGCATATGATTTGAATCTAGTATTTTTCAAATACTTTTCTCATCATCTGAATAAATTTCAAATTGAAAACTAATATCAACGAAAACATTATTTAAAGAAAATACCAGGAAATAATTTATGATATAAACATCTATATTTTTTTTACAAAAAAAATTCATATCATATTTGTTATAATTTCAAATAATTAATAACCGTTTCTCTGAAATCATGGTGTTGACATTTAGATATTTCTTTTAGTTTCATTTTGATTCATTTTATAAAATTATTATTGTTTTTTTTAATTTTATAAAAATGTCATTTAAATATATATATATATATATATATATATATATATATATATATATATATATATTGGAACTGATTAGAATGTCTTATTCATTTTTTAATTATGTTTTTAATTTTAGTTATTTTTAATTGTAACATTTTGTTCTTATAAAATGGAAATTCACCGTTGTGCCTTTGAAAATATGTATGTAAGACTCGAATTTTCTTTGAATCGATAAAATAAAATAAACATCATGAATATATTAGAAACAATTATACACCAAGAGTACAAAATTACAATCCGAGTATATCTTTCTAATATATTCATGAAGTTCGTTCAAATAAAATTCGATTCATGGTAACTATGTGTTCATTGTTATTTGTTATGTTTGTTAATGAAACTGTAAGCATATCTGTCAACAGTTGCGGGACAGAATCGTACTATTTGCTTACTGTTTCATCATCGTTATGTTTTTTATAGTTTATTTTTATATATCGATTCGTTTCCTGTTGTTATATATTGTGTTTTGTTAAATGATTTTATATATATTTTATATTTCTGTTACACGATTTCTGTTACGTTTGTGTTTGTATGTTTCGTTCGTTCTGCTGTTTTTTTATTTTTTCTGTTCGATTATTATTCTTTTTATCTGTTAATTCAATAATATTTGAATCGAAACAGTAAATGTTCGCACCGAATTCAATTTATACAAGATTAACGAAAAACACGCAGTGAATATGTCTGTCTGAATAAATGTATATATTTAAATGTAAATATATTTTTTTAGAATAAAACTTATTTGTAAATATCTTGTTTATTGTTCATTTATTTGTCCTTTGATTTATCCTTATTTTTTTATCTTAAAATAAAATTAAAATATAAATAAAATACTGGAATTTATTTATTACACTTTAAGGAAAATATTTCTCCTTTAACTGAAATCTATAAAATACAAAACAGTGTTTATTGTAAATATGTCACCTTTTACATCAATTTTTTTAATATAAATGGTATTAAATTTTTAATATTATATTTAACCATGTATTAAAAATTCAATATTTGTTCTTAAAAAAAATAATATTTAATATAATAGTTAATTTAATAATAACTAATAAATACTACAATGTTTAGAAACAATTCATATTTATAATTACATTTTTAAACTCTATTCTTTTAAATACAAAAAATAAACGTTATAATATTCAGGGAAGACTTAAAACTTAAATCAAAAAAAAATATTTAAATTCTAAAACTAAAAAATGAATCAAAATCAATTTTCCTATATTTGTAAAAATACATTTTCCTTATTCCAAAATATATCATCTGTTTTATGAAAAACATTTTCAATTTTTAAATATTGAATTAATAATTTCAAATGATATTCTATTAAAATTTGTTCATTTTTTTACAAAGACCTGAAGAAAGATTTTATCTGATATGAAAATATTTTTTTAGCAGATATGGTGTAATTCAATTTTGATGAGTAACAATTTTCTGATTTGAATTTTATATTGATTCTGATTTGAATTAGCAATAAGGAAAATAGTTGAAAAAAAATTAAAATTAATTAATTCGACTAATGTAAATTTTAAAGCATATAATGTTGATCATTAAAAAAACAAATTTTGAGAAATGTATCTGAAAGAATATTTTTTAAAAAAAATAATTATTATTATATATGAATTAAATGGTTGAATACAATGGCTCTTATTGTTTACATTGAACAACAAATAATTATTGAACATTTTCTAATATTTTAAGGTGTTGGGGGATGATAATTTATTTATGAGAAAGTGAATTCGTCACAGTTTCAAAATAAATATTGATAATGTTTAGCTTGACAAAATTTAAAAGCACTTTGTTTATAACAAAAAATGAATTAATTCAATTAATGTAAAAATGATGGAAATTGTGTCTAAAAAAAATCTGTTATGTTAAAAAAATTGAATTAGAACAAGGATTGCAAAAGATGCATCCTTATGATTATATTAAATAATTGTATAAATATATATATATAATATATAGATATTAATTGATTAGAACATTTCATAAATAATAGAGTTTTATCTTCATGTACGTAATAAAAAATTAATTCAAAATAAAATTTAAGATAAACTATATTATCTCTTCAGTAAACAAACAAATTTTAAGAAATAAAATTCAGACATGGATTTATTAAAAAATATTGTTATAAATATGTAAATAATTGGTTTTATGTTTCAATAAAACATTTTTTTAATATTTATAAATATATTTGTATGAAGTTATTGCAATTAAATAATTGAGATATTTTTATGTTTTGACAAAATTCAAAAACTCTTCGTAAAAATGACTAAAGTATATTTTCATCTAAAAAAATAACTGAATATGAGGAAATCGAATTAGAAGGTGGTTTTCAGAGCGTCACAATCATAACAAGTTATTATTTAATTTATGAAGTGTGTAAAAGTCGGATTGTTATCGCGCACCAAATGTAAACATAACCGCATGGCAGTCGAAATACTAGACTTATTGATCGACACTATTGTGACTAAAGTTGCAGACATCGAAGCGCAGACTCGAGGTTATGAATGGGGTACGTTCAACGATTTCCATATCGGAAATTAAATACGAGAAATGTACTTACTCATTTTTCATATATCAGATTATAAATAACACTGTTTCATTTTTTTTCCTACTCAAAAATTAAATAAAATTTCAGTTGATTTTTTTGAACGAATGTATTATTGAAACATTTTTATATTAGTTAACATATTAAAATATTTTTACAATAATTACATTATTATTAAAAAATATCACAATTTAATATTTTCAAAAAATATAATAAATTTTATTTTACAATATTTTTTAATTGTGAAGTATGAAAATAAATACAGGGAATTATTTTATGAAAAAATTATTAAAGGTTAATTTTTATTTAAAATAATGTTTGATATCTACAAATTTAATTAAACATTTTTATAGAAGGTAAAACAACATTTTCAAAGATTTGAATTGTAATATAATTACAGTTTGTTTTGAAACTGGCAAATTAATTTTCATACAAATGAGTAATCAACCACAACACTACAAGATGTTATAAAGTGTTCAATAATCACTTCTTGTTCACTTTGTTGTTTATAATGACAATAAGGTAATGTATAAACTATTAAATATTTTAATTCAAAATAATATTTTTTTGTTTCATATTATAAATTATTATTTTTAAATTAAAATAATAATACAGATAGATAACAATTTTATATATATATATATATATATAAATCATTAGATTATTTGATTTGTATAAAAAACACTTGTTTAATTCTTAATTTCAATTTCGAATGATAAATCATCATCTGAAGACTTATCAGCTTACATTTTCTGAAAACTGCATAATGTAATAATTTTCATATTTAGATTTTTTTATAAATCATCTACGAAAATAAGAACGAGTAAAAGGCTCGTTTATATAAGTAATGTGGTCATCATTTATCCATAATCCTCGAATGTCATAACACACTGAATGCACCCCAAACAACTATATATTCGGCGCTACATCTGTTACCCCATCTCACTGAGTTGTTGCTATACTCTTGGATGTTTTAGCCTGCGTACAAGCATCCAAAAACTATGACATACCTATAGAGTGAATTCACAGTCTAACACGTCACGTCCATACAGCACCAGTATCGGCTTGCACATGTGACGGTGTTATCACGTTAATTTCTTTATTAGTGATCTTCGCGTGTCTGTTTACTAGTGAGATAATGATGCTGGCAATTAATTCTCGAAAAGCGGTTACCCCCACAACTAACCACAAAATCACTCTGCTATTCGTGAATCTTTGTATTAACGACCGTATATAACAAACAAAGGTTAACGGCTTTGTTCCAATAGTGCATTGTTTACACGTTCGGTGCGTATGATTTTCCCAATATCGAGAAGAAAATATGATCGAATGAACTCATTGACGATTCATTTTTTATCGACTTTTTTAATTTGCATTACAAGTGAGTGCAATAGATGATTGTTGTTGTCGTGTATGTATTTTTATATATGCATTTCATTTAATAAATGTCTTTTTTTTATTCAATTATGTATTTATAAAAGTAGAGAGAAATCCTTATAGGTATATTCATATATTTTTACATTTTGTATATTATACATTTTTTGAATTTTATATATACTCGTATATATATAATCAAAAGAACAATGATCTCAAATTAAATCTCAAATACTATATAAATAAAACGAGAACAATTTAAATTAATAATAAAGTACCATTTGATATTTCAAATATAAAATATTTATAAAAAAGTAAATAAATTATATTCTTCCTTAAGTTTGATAAAAAGTTCTTTTCGTATAAAAAAAATTCACAGCTAATTAAAACTTTTCTCGTATAATTTCGAAATATACAATTTAGAACTAAGTTAAGATTTCGCATAAAAACTTTGACTTTTATTAATATTCATCATTATTAATATCAATATTTTTTTTCACTTTGTTTACATATATATATATATATATATATATATATATATATAACATTTTAAAAAAAAAGAAAATATATTGCTTTTTCTATTTCATAAAACAAAAAGACAAATTAAATTTAGCAAAAAAAATCAATTATAAAATTTATCACTATCTATTTTGGAATTGAGGTGAATTCACTTTCACACAAATCAACTATCAGCACAAGATATTGAAACTTTTTAATAATTATCTATTGTTCACTTTTTTGTTGATAATTGAATGTACATTTCGATGGAAATGTCATCATTATCAGAGCTTTACGTTATCAAATCTAAACAATAAATAATTATTCAATATTTTCAGTATCTTAAAATGTTGGGTTGAGAATTGATTTATATGTAATATAAAATTGATATTTTGGAAAATAATACTATTTTTATAAGAGATGATAAATATTTTTATCTATTATAGAATCTATTTGATATAATTGTTTTTTTATTATATTTTAATAATAAATCCAATACAAAATTGTCTATAATATTGCTTAAATTAATAAACTTCACACTTAATAATTCATAAAATAATCTCAACTATAATAATATATTATTAAATACGTTTCACGCGATTAATCCTGATAATTCAATGTAAGAGACTATTCAAAGTATGTATATAAAATTATCTATTAAAACCAACACACAAATATATATATATATATATATATATATATTTATGTATGTATGTATGTATGTTAAGAGCAGCAGCCTTTTTCTATTCACTGCTGGATGATAACCTCTCTCTCTAAACTTCTATTCCAGATATTTAATGCCTTTCTCTTCAATTTCATACTAACGAATTTTCTCATGTCTCTATCCAATTTATTCAGATTTTCTTTTGGGCCTTTTTATATTTCTGGTTTTTCAATCAGTAATTTTTCTTGTTCATCAATGATCTTCACATTCATATATACATTTTTATATATATATACGAGGATCGTTTGATAAGTATGGTAAATTTATTTATTGTTTAATATAATTAATTAATTAATTTAATTAAATTTTTCAATTTAATTTTTCTTACTTTTTTACCATACTTATCAAACGATCCTTGAATATATATATATATATATATATATATATAAAATTCCATTTGTTCAATTATTTACAAAATCTCTATAAAATCTTCTTTGAACAAAACTATCGAATAAAATTTATAAAAAAAGTGAAACAATTTCAACCCTTATTCTATTTTTTCATTAAAAAATATAAAAAGAACATTTGTTATAAGATATTAAATACGTTGAAATTGATTTTACTTTTTGTGAAATGACCCGTATTTTATTAAACTTTTTCTTATATTCAAATCGATTACTTTTTATCCCACATTCGAACATATTAAGTTTTTATTTTACAACATCACATTCGAATAAAATCTCTCTGCTAGTATATTGAACGTATCGACAGCATCGTGTCAGCATTCGAAATTGATAAATTCATTGTGATTACCACGAACACACAAGTCACGACATATTTCATCCGATAAATCAGTGAACATTTTCATAATTGATACGATAACTAAATTTTTAGACCATTTTACAAGCTCATTATTCAAATAAACCTCATTATCGAGTTCTGAATTGGTTTAGAATTCGATTTACAATTTGATTTCTATTTAATGATTCCGAAATATTTCTATAACAGTAAATTGTACGTACATGTTTTAACAAAACAAATTGTTTAGATAAAAATAATACTTTTATTTAGATAAAAATATAGTTATAATTTATTTTACATATTTGAAGATTTTTTTACGTTAAAATAAAATCTACCAACATTTATTTACAACACATTTATCTTTCTAGCGTCTTTATTTTATATATATATATATATATATATCATCACCTGTTCTTTATTTCAATAATCCTTATATTAAAAGTGACACTGTTAAATTTAGACTACTATTTTCGAAATTGTTTAGATTCTAGTCACGAATTTCTCGTTTACCTTTTCAACCTTTATTGAACCGCACACAAATCTAAGCTTTTCGATTTACTTTATACTATAAATAATCCTCTGTCGAAAAAATACAATACGTATTAAGAAAACCACGAAGTATAAAACAAACAAGAAACGAATTTCTGGCTCTTAACATAGAAATTAAATGATTTTCTTTTTAAAAATAAATATATTTCTTATTAAAATTTTAAAAATCATTAAAATATTATTTTTTATATTTGTATCTTTTTGTATAATATAAAATAAATAACTTTCCTGAAATAAAATTCTTCTTTTTATTAATTAAAATAAATAAATAAGAATTATTCAATATTATATATTTATTTAAATAAATACTATGTCTTATCTACTTTCCTAGTTTTTTCTTTCTTCAAATATCTTTTTAATAGAAAATCAAAAAGTTTCCCTGTTTTTAAATCTTTATAAGTTTTAAATCTAAATCTATTAAAATATAAAATTCACAATTTTCAAACATGTATTACAATTATAGAATATATATCTAAATAATAAATAATAAAATTGACTAAATAAGTTTTAAAATAAATTTACTTTTCAAAAAAAAAACATATTTTAAAATTTTATTAAATTATATTTAAGTTCAATATTTTAACCATTTTCATTCATGAAATTTCAAGTATTTTCTCATAACTCGAAACAATTATGTAAATATTAAAAAAATAACCCTATTATAATTTCAATAATATTATCATATTTTCTATAGAATCATCTCGGTCAAACGTACCGGAAAAGGGTTCTTTGAAGAGGAAACTTATTTGACAGTAGAATGAGATAATTTCAACATAAATTTGAAATGTTCAAATTTCCAACCCGAATTAATATCAAACCTAATAATAATATTTGAAATAGAACAATGACAAATAATAAAATTTTAATTAGAACATTCTATAAACTAAAATTCATCTACCATTTATTTTTTAAATAAATACATGTTTCTTAAATCAAATGAATTTCTACTGAAAATTAAAATATTTTTCTAAACTATTTAAAATCATTCGTGTATTTTATAAAAATCAATATAATCGAATTAAACGCTATATTTCATTTAATAATAATACTAATCCTTGCAAAAGGGATTTAAACTTATTAAAGCATAATATAAGACCTTCGATCGAACCACGCTACAATTCCAATTAGATAGGATTTATTGATTTAATCTTAGGTATTATTGCTGCCAGTCTGTTTTTGAAATACAAACAGATTAATGGTAATTATAACGTCTTTAAAAAAATCTATATTCGATTCTTTGATCTCCTTAATCGAAATATTGATTGGTAAATATATCTTTCGAAATTATAAGTTCCAGTTGTTTTTATTTACAATTTAATTGTGTAAAAATTTACATGCTAGGAATAAAAATTTGAAAATATTCAATGGAATTCTTAATTTTTTTAAGTATAAAACAAACTTGAATGTAAATTGAAATTTATCAACTTTTTTTGTGAAAAACTTCTATTTCTAAAAAATATACATTTTTACAATTTGATTTTTTCAGTTTATTTTTTTTAAAAAAATCCAAATGTTTTAATTATTAAATATTTTTCTCATGTTTTTAGTATCTTACCAGTTTATCGTTGTAATATGTTAGCATGTATTTTAAGAAATTCTTTTTAATTTCGTCTTCAATTATAATACATTTAATTCATTAACATTGAATAAACAGGATATTTGTTATTCATAGATACACAAGGTCGTTTATATACTTTTTTTTTAATTCGAAGACGCTAGAATATACAAAATCTTAAAGGTCAAAACTCACTGAACATTTATGAAATATTATCGATAAATGGTCATTTATCCCATCGATGCGGAGCGAACATGCGCGCATTAATTACATTTTATTACAAACACTTTTTCTGAAATACGTACATTTGACGCAACGAAATTAATTATATGAATTAGTCAGCCGGTCGATGTAGTTTGGCGAATGTGGTTCTGTTCGGTATTAAAAAAAATAGTGTTCACGCGTTCGAAAACGGTCAAATGATTTATCGATTTAATTAATTTCAACAAACGATATAATTATATATTTTAGAACATGATCGCGACGTGGCTTAAACTGAATAAAACTAAATTGTTATAAATAACTGACATTTAATATACTGAAAGATATATTTAAAAATTTTATATGATTTATTTTAGTTTCGAATATATTTTTAACTTTTATATATGTACTTAAATGTGATTATTGATTAAAAAAATACATAGGAAAATGTTTATCACAAAATAAAATACATTTATTCCAAATTACAGTAATTAGTAAAATCATATATAAGAACGAATTTAAAATATCAACATCATTCGTAACTTTTTTCCGAACAAAAAAGTTTTCATATTAAATCTCTCTCCGTAAGAAAGTTATTTCTTATTTTATTTTCCATTAATCAGTATGAAAAAAGTTATTGATTCCATTTCATTTACCTGTTTTCAAACTTTGTTACTAATTTTATATATTTATTTTTTTGATACGGAAATAGACACGTTATTGAATAAAATTGATAATTGTAATAAATCCTACGAATACAATTAGTTGTCGTGCTCTAATTCACATTTCATTATATGTTGTTTACGAAAATTATTTTTATTCATTTACAAAATTACTTGTCAATTTATATTTTACGTACATTATAAATAAATTAAAAAGAAATCATGTACCAACAAATTAGAAACATAATATCATTTATAATAAATTTTATTCCATAATTAATTATTTATATTTGAAAATAAATTTTTGAATACATATTCTCAATTATATATTTGTAACACAAAATTTACGTTGGAATAAAAAAATCTTTTTAAATATTAATACTATTTTATATAATAAATCTAATATATATTAATGTAATTATTTTTAATATAAAAATTATTTTTAATGAAAAATAGTATATGTTTATGAACAAATTTTATTTCAAGTTACTGAATAAGATTAAACATAATTAAAAATCTTGTTTTTTTTAATTATATTTTTCTCACGAATGTAATAATTCGTATTGAAAAATTGCTTTTCTACTATCAATTAAAATAATTGTTTTCGCATGAGATCATAAAATTAAATTGAGGAACGAACAAAGTTTCCAAAAAGAATTCTCGTGTAATGATACAATATTTGTTAAACAAATCTTAGAAAAATCATTAAAATTTAATAAAATTTTCTATGTATATATATTTTATTAATATACAAAAAAATTTGATAGAATTCGACTACAAAATATAATTAGAATACACAATTAAAGAAAAGTACCAAATGATATATTTTCACATAATGAAAAATGATCAATAATTAATTATTGTTATTTAAGCTGATATCCATTTCGATTACAATGTTATAGAAAATCAAAATACTGCATTATAAAATAGTCTTCATTTTATGATACCAGTTGAGTTCATTTAGCAAATTTGAAACATTATTGAAATAATTAAAATATAATGTCATTACATATCATTAGATGAATTGAATATATTTTAGAAATTTCATTTTATATATATATATATATATATATATATATATATATATATATATATATGTGTGTGTGTGTGTGTGTATTTGTGTATTCATGTATACCTATTTGAAATAATTTATTCATACGAAACGTACATGTTGTGTCAAGAATACGTTGTTATGTGTGATACGAGTGAAAATGAGGTACTAGCAAGGGTATAAAATGTAATTTAGATGTTTCAATGATATGGAAGTTGAGTACGATGAAAAAAATATATAAATTATGAAGTACAGTAAGTACGTGACAAGTCCAAAACTGGAAACGCAATGAAAAGGTACTGTTTTGAAAAGTTGAAATAAATAACACGTACCTAGAGAAAATACTTTATAAATCGTTTGTGTGTGCGAAATGTTTTAAAACTTGTAATTTTTTTAATGCCATTAATTATGATAAGACGTATTCATAAGTATAATTTAACACTTTCAACTTTATCAATTTCATATATATTTGTATTATATATGTATGCATGTAATTTCTACGAATGTTCCAAATAACAAATTGAGTTACATTGATATTCTGGTAAATTTGTATTCGTATTTATTCTGATAAAACCACTACAATTTTGTAATTTGTGTAGTTACAATAACAGCAATTAAACATTAATTTATGAGCACTGATAATTTTAAAAACAAATGTATGAAATTGAAATTAAAATCTAATATACAATTAATCGTTATTGTGTAATTTTGAAAGTATCAATTTAATTATTAAAATACATTTTAATTTACAACATATTTTTTTACTTAATATAAATTGATTCGTTTCAAATATTAGTAATTTAATTAAATACTGATAACAAATTCTATTTATTGACATCTATACGTTTGTTAGAATTGTGTTAGTTTCTTTCTTCTTAAAAAAATCTTATTGACTTTTAACGGAAATTTTTCGTCAGTGTAACTGTTGTAAGCTCGGAAATTAAATTTTTGACCCATCAATCACTTATCTTTTTACTTACCTTTTAACACACATCAAGGTATATATATATTTATATATATATATATATATATATATATATATATATATATATATATATATATCAGCATATAAAATATCACTTACTTTTTATCTCTTCAAAAATAATAAATAATATGTTATTTTTCTTTATATATTAAAAAAATCTTTTATTATTCTAAAAACCAATATATTTATATTGATATATTTTTCTCCATAAAGATCCAACACAATAAGATTTTTTGTAATTTTTTTAATACTTATTCATTGTTCATTTTTTTTAAAAAAAACTCGTTTGAAGCTCAAAAAATCCATATAAAAAAGAATGTCTAGATAATAAAATTAGGTCATATATACCACAGGTAGTTCATAAATCTTACTTTCCGACCAACAGAATTATTACGACATAAACAATTGTGTAAACTTACTAATAAAGTACTGCACTAACAAGTATGAAACTTTACAGCACGAAACTAAAATTCCACAAAATGAATTCGGGACAAAATTATTCTTGCCAACTAGGAAACAGCTGTTGGACAC
>CP092096.1:16522500-16575000 GCA_029203775.1 Neoneuromus ignobilis | reverse complement strand
GTTTAAAAATGTGCGAACAGTCTTACAGTTAAATACATCCGCTTGTTATAGTTGTGGTTTTTATTGCAGTAGCCGGAGTTGAGTGAAAATAATTAGACATAAAAGTGCAATTATCTCATAAAACGTAGTAACGCCGTAGCATCTATTTTGATCGATGATAGAGATGAGAGAATATGACCTAATGGCACAGTGTTTTAACTTGCGTTTGATGCTGTGCACAGAGTCAAAGGAAACGGTTTCATCAGGGCTCGAAATGAGATTCTTGTTTACACGGCTATGTTGTTTTCGTTTTATTGTTTTAATTTTGCAAACATAACATAAACTCATTCGTATTTGCACACATGTATAACACCTACATTTATATATATATATATATATATATGTGTGTGTGTGTGTGTGTATGTAAATTAAGCACTTTTGTTATATAATATATTAAATTATGTAAATTAAAACCATTCTCTTAATTATTTTTATTTAAAAATATAAAACTTAATTTGTACTGCTTTAAGCAATATACATATATTTTTATTATTAAAATAAAATATATAATTAGAGATTTATTAAGATTGAATATCTATTTTTAAAATTAACATATCCTCATCCGTGTAAAAAATTAACATTTTTTTTAATTAATGTTTTGAAAGATATAAAAATTAGTTCGTATTTTTATTTAAGAAAATTACTAGAAAATAACATCATTAATTTATATTCATACGATTTGTAATAATTTTAAAAATAAATAAAATATAATACAATATAATTCATAGAAAATGATTCTCTTTAAAATATTAATTAAATACTACATAACATCTGCAAAATTACACTGAATATCATTTCTAAAAAAACAGAAAAAAATCTGCTTTTTTGAAAAACATTTTCTTGAAAAGATTTGATCGATAATTTCAAGAGTACTTTGATTTATATTTTTTATACCATTTTTGTATTTTACTGTAAACCAAATCGATTGTATAAAATATTATTTCAAACTGGTCCCAAATCAAATATCTCTAATAACGATGTAAATTCTTATCGACAAATATATTGTATTTTGAAAACTTGTAAAACTTGAAAACATTTCATACCTTTGTCATAAATCGAAACATACAAAACATTTATATGTCGTCGTCGTAGATGAAAGATACATTCTGAGGTTTCGTACCAATTTTTCTATAGAGCTCTTTATAGCGTCGTTATGATAAAAGTACTGTCCACATAACCATATTCTCCAAGGGATATATAAAGATTTCTAAAAGATAAAAATATGAAGGGTGCTAACTCAGTACTGTACGAAGAACGAAACAAATGCGAAGAAAAATTCGCGGAGTATTTTATATTTCGACTTGTTTATAGGTGTATTGTGTATAAAAAACTCTGTAGAATTACATATATATATATATATATATATATATATATATATATATAATTAACACTCAATATTATTTTTTATTTTTAAATGAAATAAAAAAACTCTTCAAATTAGAAGATATCAATAAAAATAAATATTTTATATCAAACCAATTTAACACAATAACACATATTTTTTAAGTTGGTATATACTTTTAATACTGTGTTAGTTCATTGATATATATTATAATTAATATGATATGAATAAAAAGTGACTAAGTATATTTGTATAGATAAAATGTGTTCGATTAAATAATATAAATAAACATTACTTAAGTGGAATAAAAATCGTTTCATAAAATTATATCAGTTCGAAATAGCTTTTCTCTTTATAAACAGTTTATATAGTTATATTGAATTAAGTGTATTAGAAATGTTGAAAGCAATTTTTCTTAATTCATATATATCAAGTAAATAAAATGTAAATTATAATATATTTATTAAAATTGTTTGATATATATTTTAATTGTAATAAATGTTCACGAAATACAACAGATTATCAATTTTAATCATCGTTTCGTTAATGAAATAGTGACATGCAAAGTATGGTACAGTGTTTCTGAAATTAAATTGTTAATACTAGGTAAGGGAAATAAAATCAATGAAATATATTTTAGGTTTTTATTTAATATTCATTTAATAAAAAAATAAAATATATATTTCATTTTATAAATAAATATATATAATCTTTCTTTCCACTCCTGTATGAAGGCCTCTTCTAAAACTTACTAGTTTCAACGATCCAATTAATTTTCCATTTCAAACTAATCAATTTTCATATATTTTTATTCTATATATCTATGGATCTCTTCTTGGGTCTTTTTATATTTCTAGGTTCCCAATCAATAATTTCTTGTCTCTTCATACCTTTCTCTTCTTGTTTTATGATAGACATAAATTTCACTAATATATGTAACAACAGGTAGGATGCATTGAACAAAAACTTTTTTCTTTAAATATAGAAAAATTTCGATTTCATAATATAACATTTTGTTGAAATCAACACAACCTTTTTTTTTATTCTTCTGATCATCTTATGTATAAAAATTTAATTTTATTAATCAGTTTTCCTAAATATATAGAGTTTCTTAGTTTTCTATTTCTATTTTTTGTTAATTTGATTTGCAAATTAATTATACATTTATATGCATAATATTAAAGTAATTTTAATGGTAAATAATTTTTAACTAATCGATTTAAAAATTAATTTCATATTCAAAATAAATCCCATTGTTAAAATACACATCTATAAACATTACTCAAAATATTAGTTACTTTATAATGATATACTTAAACTAAGCACTACAGTACTTCAAGTTATATTTAAGTATAAAATATTCTTCCGATTTTATAATACAATACTCTAGCGATGACAACATAACTATTGAAAAATTGGCATTAGAAAATAAAATAAAATGAATATTGTTATAAAATCATTCTATTAAAAGTGAGTGATTTTTTGTTAAAATTAATTAGCTACAAAACCAAAAAAAGTAGTAATAATAATTTCTTAACTCTTGAATTTCATTTTTTTTAGAATTATTAACATTCAATGATTAACACTAAACTTGAGATTTTTTAAAATGTTTAACGTGTTTTTATTTTTAAATAATTCATGTTTAGTTACTGAAAGGTTTTTTTTATAATTGATTTTTCAAAATTTTACTCCTTGCTACAAATGTTATGTTGTTATTTATTTTAACTCTTTCGAATTTCACTTCTTTAGAATTATTAACATTCAATGATTAACACTAAATGTGAGATTTTATTAAAATGTTTAACCTGTTTTTATTTTTAAATAATTCATGTTTAATTACTGAAAGGTTTTTTTATAATTGATTTTTCAAAATTTTACTCCTTGCTACAAATGATATATTGTTATTTATATTACAATATTTTTGATAATATATACTCAACATTTTTAAATAATAAATAGTCAAATCAATAGAAACTAATTTATAACTTTAACAGAAATGAATTAATTACTTCAACGTCACAAAATTTTATAAAATTGTTTAACAGTAATTTACAAGTTACTTTATTAGTGATATGTATTTCGACGACCATGTCCATATCGTCAAAGTACTGCAATTAGATTTTATAATGCAACTCTTTGACGATGATACTATGACCTTAAAAATGTGTATTAGGTAAAAAATTGAACTGTAAATGATTAATTCAACACTTTTATAAAATATTATGATGTTGTTATAAATTATTCATTTTTGTTAAAGTAAATTGGGGGCTATAATAAAATTAATACTGAATTTTATAGTTTTTTCTGTATTAGTGTTCCAATTAAAAATTTTCTCTTCTTAATTATTTCATTATTCATATTAATGGTTGCTATATACATCTATTACCCTTTTTCAATCTATGCAAAAATTGATAATATATTTTCCTCCCTTTACCCTTATATATATATATATATATATATATATATATAAATATGTTTGTATATTCTTGATAGGAAGTAAGTGTCGTGTTAATAGGTGCTGAAGAGGTTTACCACTCGCGATCAGAGCTCTTATGAATCGGAACGTGGTGGCAATGTCGGTAACAAGTAGACGGTAATGCGCGCGCTCAATGACGCGACGTTGGCGCGAGCTGCCAGCAGTAGCGCAGTCGACAGTTGGTAGTGGCTGACTGGTGGTATCGGTGGATGCTGAAGGTGGCGCAAGCTTCTCCGCCCGGCCGGTAGCAATGAGCACTCGCGAGGTAGTGCTAGACGGCGGATCACCGTGGGGCTTCCGTATGCACGGCGGCGTCGACGTCCATCAGCCGCTCAGAATATCCAGGGTGAGTGAGTGTGTACTTGTGCGTGTGCGTGTGTGTGCGCGTGTGATACTGTTAGACGCACCTGCTGTAAATATTCAGTGGCATGATGACTGAAGAAATATGCATGAAATCATGATAATGATGATGACGATGATGACCGATGAGCGTAACAACACCACGATTACCGAAACTTGATGCTTATGCGTGTCGTCTTAATCGTTTCTCTGTGTTCGATGTTTGAACAGTTCGATATGTTTGCGAGTTTGAATTTATATGATTATTTTTAGTTTGTACGTTTTATTATACCTTGGCATTTTTTGAATTCCAACATATGTTCGATACGCACAAATGTCTTATCGAAAACATATAATTTCTAAATCCTTAAGTTGTTTTTTTTTTTTATTTTGATCTTTAAATAGCTGTTAATTAGGTTGAGATCATTAACATATACACACGTGTAATATATATATATATATATATATATATATATATATATATATATATACACACACACATATGTATATATTATAAAAAGCTTATTTTCCGCAGCTTTAACTCGATAAACTTATTTACATTTTAATTCCATACTTTATACGCATACGTAAATAACGGCCGTAACTGTTACATCAAATTTTAATGCATAAAAATATTATTTTTTAATATTTTCGTAATATACATACATACATACATACATACATACATATATATATATATATATATATATATATATATATATATATATATATATATATGTATATATATATATAGGAACACATTTAAATACAAATGTGTAACTAAGTAAGAAAAAATATGTTTATATTTTGTTTGTAACATTCATAAATTTCTGACAACAAAGCACTAAATGTACCTGAAAAATTATTCCCCGAGTGAAAATTCAATTACAATAAACAATTTAAACAATTAAACTAAGCAAACATTAAGCAATTAATTTCGTAAATGGCTTTATTATTTAAATTCATTAAAGAATGTTTGAAAATAGTTCAGTAGTTAGGAAATAAACATTTAAAATTTACTGTTTACAATTGTAAATTAATGAAATATAATTAATACATACATATATTATGTAAATTTTCCCATTATATCTAGCTTCAGGCAAAAAGGGAAAATATTTTACAGTTTTTAATTCAAATGGAATTTTTATTTCATTTTCATTATATATATATAATCATCAACTTCTTTCTATCCATTGCTGAATGATTATTTCTTTCATAACTGGAATGATCCAATGACTTTCTCTTTCATTATACTCCTTGTATTTTCTCATTTATCTATGAATCTTCCTGAGCTTTTTTATATCTTTGAGTTTCCAATTAAATATATATATATATATATATATATATATATATATATATATAAGGGTGGCTGAAGACATTATTACTGATGATAATGTCATAATTATAAGGTCATAATTAAAAAAAAAATCTAAGGAAAAAATATTCAAAAATCACATATATTATCATATCTATTTAAATACCTATAAAGATTTCTCATTTTCAGATATAATTATTTTTTTTATATCAATAAATAATAATTAATCGTACTTATTATATCCATAAGTTCCTGATAATCAGTTTCAAATCAATGACAATAAATTAAGTAGCGTTCTATTATTTAAGTAAGTTTTTTTTTTTGGAAACTTTAATTATTTTTTATTTCCTTATAATTGTTCAGTTCAAAATGAAAAGAAATCAATCTAAATTTATATAAAACATAAATATCTAAATTGACTTGCAAAATTTGAACATCATAAACAAAATATCATTTCCATGTAACTTATTTCCTCTTCTGATATACTGAATTCAAAGATCAAGTTTATGGTAAAATTCGATACGAACCCATGAGGTTACTAGTAATATGTGTGACATATATATGTACTCGAATGATATGGAAAGCGTTGACATACACCATTCCTGAAACATATATATGTCATATTAGTGACACACACGCACCTGCTCAGCTTCAGCATGATTATTATTGAACGGCAATAGCTTCAAAATCGAATATGCATGACGATGATGATCGCCTCGATACTGCTTCTGAAATTTAATGCTTTCTTTTTCTCGTTCTGATGTTCTGTTTGTTTGAAGATATAAGATACCGAGAATAATGATTGTGTCGAGTGATTCTGACATATTTCAAGCTAAAAATTTTCGGAATGTTTACGTTTTGTTTTTCTTTTTTTTGGAAATGTTTATATATGATGATTAATAGTCGAATATTTTATAAAGAACTTTGCCTGTTTTTCAATATTAGTATTAGTTAAATACGAAAATCATTATATATATAAATTAATCGTCTACTTTGTAAATGTATACACTATGTTATAAAATATATAAATTGATTTATTAAAATATATATATAACCAAAATATACTTAAATCTTAAATATACCAATGGATAAATAACGAACGAAAAAAGATTTATTTGATTTTTAATCAAATGTACAACTTTATTTTTGTACGTTGTTATAATAGCATAAAATATTTTACATTTTTATATATTATTCTTTTAAAAATTATATACATATACAAATATATATATATATATATATATATATAACATTTTTTTTTCATTTAAGAAAATATTGTTCTTTAATTATTAATATTACTATATTTTCTCCAATATAAATTAAAAACATAAATAAACCCTTACCATATTTTAAAATTAAAATAATACAAATATTTGATATACGTATCATAATGTTGTTTTTTTAAATTTATACACATTTTAAAATATGAAATTAATTTCATTAATTATACCCCATTTATTCAAAAATACCTCATTGTAGTATAACCATTAATTATTTAAATCACACATTTATTTTTGTACACTGGAACTAAATTTAAACAATACTAATTTCATTTCGTGAAATTTTTACAAAATAGTCTAATTTTAAAATTTGTGATGACAATTTTTATATATTTATTTCTCAGTGACTCAATACATCAGCTCAGTTAGTTACAGTTTATTAGTTCCATTTATTTATAAGTATTATACTTTATTAATTTCAATGATTCTTAATAGTATTATGTGGTTTTAAATTTGTTCCATTAATTTATTTGCTTTGTAATTTATTCTACAAACAGTTAAGTCATTATAATGAAGTAATTCTACATTCACAATTAATAAATAAGTCTCATTCGTGCTTAATTCACTCTACTATTTTTTCTAATAAATTTTACTCTTACAGTACGTTTTTAAATTATTTAATAATTTTTATGTTTGGATATAAAACTTTGCTTTATTATATAATATTTTTCTATATTATTTATAATACATTTAACATTATATATATATATATATATATATATATATATATATATATATGTATGTATGTATGTATGTATGTGTGAATACACATTTTCAGACATACAAATATTTCACTAGAACTACGTAAACTTTAATAGTTCACAGAAACTTTACATACAATTACTAGTTTAAAGTACTAAATAATAGTAGTATATAATACACATTATGTTATTCACTAATTTACATATAAAAGCAATTTTCGACATATTTTAGCACTTATTGACATATGTCAGAAAAGGATGTTGTATTATATATATATATATATATATATATATATATATATATATATATATATCTTTTGTAATTAAAAGAATAAGTAAAAATATCAAATAATTTATAATATAAATTCTCGAATTTTATCAATTTATATCACTGTGTTTCTTTTTACAATTTTAATAAGTTCTGTACAAAAGACTTTTTTCTTATAAAAATCATTGACGTCATATCATAAAGTTTGATTAAAATGTTTAGTTTTTTTATATTCAATGTTGTTTAATCATATTTCAATCAAAATGTCGTTATTTTTAAAACGCAGACACATAAAATTTTTTTTAGTGTACCTATATTTAGTTTCACTATTAAATTTGTTTTATAATAAGCAATATATGAATAGAAAATCTAAAAAGTCTTGTGACATTTCGATGAAAAATAAATAAATCAAATTATTAAACTGTTATTTTTTCTCATATCTTAATAAATAATACAAAATAAGATTTAAAATAATAATTAATTTTTTAAAAATAAAATCATTATTGCATTATCGATATATCAATTTATTACTTCATAAACATGTTTGTCTGCTATGCCTCTTCTTGTTGATAATATACTATTATGTTCTAAGATTCGAGTTAAATAAAGACATTTTCCTTTTATATACTTGATACAACGAAAAACTTTCTTCCTGTCAATAATGTAATCTGACAGAAGTCGATATCTCATTTTTATCTCTATTTATTTTTCTATCATTTGTGAAACACGTTCGTAAATAATTTAAGTAGATATTCGTTGCTGTTATGGCTATAGATTTTTCGATTGTTGATATCTAACGTGTATTATTTTATGTACTGCGTGTCATATAAAATGTTCTACACATAAGTAATCAAAATATGTTTTTGAAGTTCATTCATTCATTCATAAATTATTCTGATACAAATAAATAAATTAAACTCGATATCGTATTTTCTACACAATTATTTTAAAAGGAATTCTTACAATTTATCATAAATTAATTCATAAATTATTCAAATAAAAAGATATTTCACAAAGCAACTTTTAATCAAATACATTAAAGCCATTAAAATATAACAATTTGTTTCTAAATTTATTCTTGAATATCACAGTATTAATGAGACTATATGAGATAAGAAATATATTAAATATTTTTTGTCACATAGTCCCTATCTTCATTTTAATTCCCTGTACTTAGAACAGTATCATTAATTTCCACTTTTTCTCAGTCTTCGTTTTTGTAAACTCGAGTATACAAATTTGCATACTTATCTGTGTTGTTAGAAGCATGTGTTGTTTATATCTGCCTTGTGTTAGTACGTTTTATAATGAAATGAATAAAGTATTTGATTTTAAATTACATATTTCATTTATGAATCGAAGCTTTTTCAATTTTACTTTTGATTGAAAATTGATTAATTCTCCTGATACTTTTATAAGATTTTATTATTTAAAAATTAAATTATTTAAATGAATTGTAAAAAGATCATCAGTAACACGTTGTGTGCATATTAACAAAATAAATAGAAAGTATAAACAATTTCTTCAGTTATGCAGCTCGTATATAAATCAGCGTACAGTCAAATAAACAGTGTTTCATCAGTCAGTTGTATACAAAAGAGAGATAGTTCCCTGTGACTGGTATAATTTCAGAACACCGCATGAAAGTAAATCGAAATAATTCCTCGATGTGTTAACTCGAACTCAATTACATTGAAGTTTATAATCCTTATCAAATAATAATACGAAACTGATAAGGGATGATTTATTTACGCCCTAATCAACAACTTGTTAAAAGCACAAGTTGTCAAATTAGATTTGCCATTTCGATGGGGTCACATGTACAACACTAATGTTTTATACATGCGTTTGCGTGTTAGATCATTCGATTATTTTTGGATAAATGACAAATGCTTAGTTGAATGTATGTAGAAGTTTTTAATATGTTTGGAATTTTAAAAATAAAACATATTGGTCGTATGTGCACTGCATATATTCAAAATTATGTGAAATTAGTAATATCTTATTTTAAATACATTATATTGAGATGTATGAGTGAATATTTGGTGTAAGATTTCAATCATTTATTTTCAGTCTCTCGACAAGTCAGTAATTATTTAAATTTAAAAATTACTAATGTAAACAGTCGTTGTCGAAAGACACACTTTGAATATGTTTTTTAATCTATTCATTTTTAAATATGTTGTATAATTTTGCTAATAATTTTAAAACGTTTATTTTATTGCCATGTAAAATAATATTTTTTTTCTTAGACACACACACACACACACACACACACACACATATATATATATATATATATATATATATGTGTGTGTGTGTGTATGTGTATGGAAGATACTGATAGATAGTTTAATAAAATATCTCATTTTATTCAAAGTAAAAGTAATATTTGAAATATATATTTAATAAATAGTTAACTAATAAACAAGTACAATGTAGTTTTTGTGCAAGAAATATTTCTTATAAAGCACTTACCTTATTATTTTATACTAAAACTTATATGTCATATTCACCATATAAGGTCTGAAAAAGTATTTTATGATTTTCACTCGAATACAAAAAATATATGCTAGAAATTAGTTTTACTTAGTATTTGATCTCTTTTTATATACGTATACTTATATATAAATTCTTAATTCACATCGAAGGTTTTTTTATTGCTATATCAAGAAAATTACTATATAATGACACTTGTTTATATATAAGAAATGTATATATATAGATATATATATATATATATATATATATATATATATAAATTTTAAATTATGAACTTTTTTAAAGTGAAATTATCTGGCGTAAATGAAATTGGATATATATATATATATAAACACATACACACACACATCTATACACAATCTAATTTACACAAGATAATTTCAGTTTTAAAAAAGTTCATAATTTGAAATTTATATAATATTTCTCTTCGTTAAATTATAAAGTTCCGAACGTATAATTGAGAAAATATAATAATGTTGCGAAAGTTGAAATCAAAAGTCAGCAGAAAGTCACTCTGCTCGTAGTACAGAAGTAATTGTAAAATGAAACTAACATAAAAATATCCAGGTTTAAAATATAAATGAGTGAACTTATAATTGAAGTAAATTTGTTTTTGATTTATATAAATAAATCAGCTTCTTCTATCTTTCTATCTCTAATTCTGTATGACTGCCTTTCTCAAAAATTATCTGCTTCCAGCAATCCAAAGTCTTCATCTTTAATTCCATACTGATATTTTTTTTCTATACATAAATTATTTCTCAGTTCTTTTTATATTTCTATATTTTCAATTAACCATTTCTAATCTATATCATTAGTCTTCTTTTCTTACTGTACGACCATCCAATTTACACTTTAAACCTTTCATTCTTAATTCAATATCTGCAACCTTTTCTAAACAATTAATAATTCTTGTTGTCTATCAGTTATTTTTTCTCTTTTCGTTATAACTGGCTTATATATATTTTAATATATTTTTTCTTCGAATCTACTTGTATAATAAATTTAATACTTATTTACTTTCCCATGCTTCTCCATATTATCTGAAGTCATTGAATTATTCTGGAATTTAAAATCCACTTCAACCATAAAAAAATATCAAACAAACATACACACATGTATTTATAAGCATATAATAAGAGATATAATTGTAATATTTCTTGGATTTACAAAAAATCACTTGTATATAAAATTACGTAAAATATAAAATTAAAGTCACACTACTAACATATAGCCTCGTTAGCTTATCAATGATAAAAAAGAAACATCAATCATTTTAACCTTGACATCACTTCTAAACAAACCAAGGAACAATATTTACAGGAAGTTAAATTATTTCGTTGAGTAATAAAACCTCTTAAGATTATTTTTATATATAGATACTTACATTGTACAAACATATATATATATATATATATATATATATATATATATATATATATATATTCAATAATAGTAACAAATAAAAACGATTAAAGTTTGAATAACTGATTTACATTTAATGTGAAATTAATGACAGTAAATATAAATTTTATTAAGATTAAATCATAAAAGTTAATGTATTTTCTTAATAATATTTTGTAAATAGTTTTTAATTTCTTTATTAAAAATAAATGTATTTTCAATACGTGATATAAACATTAAGTTAACAAATAGTATTTGGTTAATATAATAAATATTGTCATATTAATAGATATTTAATGAATCTAAATTTAAAAAAAAATCTCTTTTATTTACGTTTATTAAAATATAAATATATTTATTTATAAATCCTTCATTATTAGTTAAATAACAATTAAATCTTCATATTTATTTATTAACATTTTCTCGATACTTAATTTCAATTTGTATTTAAAAAATCGTTTATTTAATTTGTCCAAGCAGTTTTTATATTAAAAATTGTTTATAAATATCTCAATATTATTAACAACATTAATATGTTTTTAGTCCTATGAGCATTTTCCACGTATCTAATTTATATATATATATATATATATATATATATATATATATATATATATATATAATCTAATATCATATTTAAATGTAAAAAAATTGTAATTAGTAAATTAAAAAAAGCTTTCAGGCTGTGTTGTAAATGTATGTACGTTAAAAGCTTTTTTATTGCTATTTATTTTTAATCTAACATTTTGGAATTTCATTAAACTCATTTTTATTACAACTTATATGGTTCCGAGTTGTATTTTTAAAATAATATTTCATTATAGTCTTAACGAAATAATTTATATTATCCTTATAACTAATTAGTATCCTTGTAAAATATATTTGTTGGTATGTTACCCTCATTAAGAAAAATTATGATATTTTTTTTCATTTCTTCTAACTTCATTTCAAATCATTATATATTTTAAATAGAATACACACACATACATATAAATGTTTGTGTGTGTATAACAGTTAATGTTTTATTTATAAAATTTTAAAATAAAATATAGTTTTTGATTTATTTTAAGGAAAAAGTTATATTCTTATTGATTAATATATAATTTCATAATAAATCAACAACTGAAATGATTTTCGTTTTAAAAATATTATACATAATTTTTTTAACTTAAAAGTATATATTCATCGTATTGTTTATACAAAACGTTCTAACTTGAAAAGTCTGCAATCATATTAGATCTTTTAACGAATAATATACATTTAAATAAAAATGAAATAAAAAGTGTATTAGTATTAGCACAAAGACAAAATACATACACACACATACACTCGAAGGAACACATAAAATACGAATGTTTTGACAGGCGTATATCTTTCGTTCACACATAAATGGGTTGCAAGAGACGTATCAATCTCCAGAGCAACCACATTTCAGGAATATGTGCGTTCAAAGAAGCTCTGATTTCGCTCAACATTCGGAATGTTTTAATATTACTCGAAATGTTGTGTTGAACATATTGATATCGGTTATGAAATTTCTCGTTTGCCATTTTTCATGTTTACATTACACACACACAAATATATATATATATATATATATATATATATATATATATATATATATATATATTGATATTTCATATAAGTATCAAAAAATATGTTCAGAATATCAAATTATACATCATGTAAAATTTAAATACTATTTATTTAGAGATTAATAGTACTATTTGAAATTCATTGCTTATAAGAAATAGGTGGATATTTTTATATTTATGGTTCCTATTGATCAAAATAATTCAAATGTAATTTACATGTAGAAATTTCAAGTAATTTATACTTATATAGAGTTTTCCAATAAGCGCTTCAGAAATTTAAATGGAAATAAAACAAAAAGTATTTAACTAAATAGTTATTTATTTTTTTAATTTTTAAGCATATTCTATGGCATTAATGATGGAACACAATTATACTCATATAACTACCACGACTTTGCTTGACATAGTGTATTTGTTGAGTCCAATTTTCAGTCACTCTTTCAGATAATTATGATCCAATTTCATGAATTACACGTTCAATATTTATTTTTAATGCTTCTATTGTTTGTGGTTTATCAGCATAAACCAATGATTTCACATAACCTCACAGAAAATAATTCAATGGAGTTAGATCACATAATCTTGATAGTTAAATGATGAGTCCATTTCGTGAAATAATGGACTTATTAAAATTTTGTGTCAATAAGTCTATTAAAGTTTTTATAATTTCTAAGCATTATTGAAGTATTAAACGTTGTATGATAATTTTCCAAACTATATTAAAATGAGCTTAAATAAAAAATTCAAATATGGCTGCCATCAGCTGTCAAAGTTCTGACATTTTTATTGGAAAACCCTATTCATGATTTATAATTTTATTTAATACGAATATTATTAAAATAATTAATCAAAAATGTCACATTTTCAATTCGAAGTTAAAATACATTTTTCTATGTTTCTGATGAAAATCAAAAATTAAAAACACAAAAAGGTAGATTATTTTTCAGTCTGTATATGATTAAGTATACCATGATATTATTGTCATTTGTAGAAAACTTCATTTTTCATACTAACGGTTAGTACTGCACAGGCTGTAGATAGCGTTAATTAGTGAACTATCTCCTAAATTTGTAACGCAATTTTAACATTGAGTGCTAAAACTGTAATGTTCCGGTCTTAGTGGTTTGGTGTTGTTCAAAGTTAGTAGAAAGTTAGGTCATTTTATTAAATTCTCTGTAAGATAACTATCTAACTAGATGTAGTCAGCCGCTGTGTGTATACAACGATATTCATTACGATGCATCTGAACAGATTTAGAAAGATACAGTGTAATTAAACATTTATGCACAGATTTAATTTCCTACATGTTTCGATAATCAGTTTGTTAATATTTAACAAGATACGGAAATCAACTAAATCGATTTGATCACAAATTTGTACTCGTACACAAGGCTTATGCTAAGTTATATTTCGTTTATTAAAATATTCTATTTATAATTGAAAATCTAATACAAATTTAGTATGGCATTTCGATTAAATTCATTTTTACTTTAAACAATACGATATTTTTTTTAATAAAAATATTTAAAACTAATTCCAATTAGATAATAAACAAACCTTGAACATTTTGATAAATATAGAATATTATAAATTACAACATTGTTCAATTTTTAATTAAAAAACGACACAGTCACTCCGGAATCCTACAAGATTTTATACATTTTTATACCACTATAATGTAAAATTTCTGATTAATTTCTTTATGAAAAAAATATTTAACCACAGTACCTATAAAAAATTGCAACAGTGATAATATTTAGAAAAATGTACAGAAATCAAGAAATTCGATTTGTTTATTTATGATCTGTAAAATATTTATCTTAGTTTAAATTCTTAAATTTTTATATATATTTAATCTAGTAAAAAATATTCAATGCACATTTTAAACTACATGAATCATTTTAAGAATTTGCGTGTTTGTATACAAGTTTTGTTTCTATATTTAATTATTTAATAACACTGTATAGATGACATTTTTTTCATATTTAGTTCATAAAAAATTCTGTTATTATCATCAACACGATTTTAATTCAGTTGTAAATTAGCAGATGTACATATACATACATACACAAATATATATATATATATATATATATATATATATAAAGTGTGTGTGTGTATTATACTGTTACCATTGAGCAGTAAGTTGAAAATAGTAGCCAACAACACCAGCACAAGATTGACCCGGTGCCAGACGCGATTCTAAGGTGGCGTCATCGCCGATAGAAGCGCGGGCACTCTGCCCAAAAGCCACGCCGTATCGAAAACATAAACGTGCTTTCTTATTTTATTCACAGCAGACTAGTGTGTGTGTGTGTTTAATCATGGTATGAGAATGTGCTTTGTACGTTTGATGTTTGTAAACTAATTTGTAGCAGAAACAAAGCCGGATGCGTACAGATATATTCGTAAACTAATATCGTGAAAATTGGATTTGCATCTGATTACTTCATGTGTAATGTTACATCGTGTGTACTTCGCTGTTTTATTAAATTTCTCTACGAATTACGTTTACATTTTAAATTCAATTTAAATGAAAATTTTATAAGGTGTATGGAAACATTGAAACTTATTTGTTTTTTCACTTGAAGTTGACGAGTTTAGATGCTTCCGTTGTATCGACGTTACTTTATCAACTTGATGGATGACTATTGGATGAAATTGACAAATAATTTCATTGAAACTTATTTACTATACAACACTAAATTTTATATTATTTAACAATTAATATAGAAATTTTTATCCATTTTAAACATAAGAATAAAATATATTCTTAAATTTACATAATCTCACTTTTTAAACAACTTTTAAGATTTTATAGTCAAATTATATAACCTTAAATTATTTTATTTTTTTTAAACTAAAAAAATAATTTAGTTGTATTATATATTTTTTTCAAAAAGTAAGTTAGTAAATAATTATTAAACGTTGTAATGAAATCTTTTAACAATTATAAAAATATTACATTCACTGTACAAAATTATTTTCTTTCTCCATAAAAAACAAATTGCCATAATATAATATTGTAATTGAAAAAATTAAATTATGAAAATATCAATTAATTAACAAAAATAAAGTGAAATTCAATTTAAAATAAATATACAGATGTTTTATACATATGTACTTACATAATTTGTCTAAAGATACATATCTTTTTCCTTTTAAGAAAAAAAAATAATTTAATCATGTAATATTGAAACATTATCTATATTTTTATTCTATAATTAGAGTTTTAAAAATAATTACACCATTTCAGTTATTTTAGTGAGTCAAATATAAAAATAATGTGTTATTTAACCTTCACGTTCTATATTTTATTATTGAATAATATTTCTTTTATATAGTAAGGTTAATTAATTCTAATTTATGTAAATTGTTTATATATATATATATATATATATATATATATATATATATATATATATATATAGATATATTTTATCATTTGCAAAAGATTAATTATATCAATGAATAAATTTCAGTAACAGTCGGTTTTCTACACTCAGTTAATAGACAGTCGATTTTGTTTCCGTTTAATAAAATAGTGTTTTAAAGTGATTCAAAAAATATAATAGTGTACTATAAAATATCATTGAATTATTTATTTAATTCAGGTACGTTTTTATTTACAAACTTAAATATTTTTTTTAAAAAAAATGATTTTATCATAAAATCGTAAATTATATATTATTTATCTATGAAATTTTTGATATGATGTAAAATAAAATACAAACATTGAACTTCAAACAAATCAATTCGTGATATCATGTTATCAACAGATAAGTATATGTTATATATTATAAAAAAATGATATCTTACGTTATCATTCAGTACGTAGTCGAGTTTTTTATTTAATCCATATCGAAAACAATTTTCAATATCACGCACGTAGACATTCTTAAATCAGAAAGTTATCCTCATTAATTTCACTTCCTCGTGGTTGAAAATGTTATACAATATATTATAGATTCTGCGTGCATGCGAATACATTCATTTCAAAGTAAATATACGTTTAAATAAATTCCCGTTCATTTTATAGGCATTTTACTGCTGTAATCTATTAATAATATTAATACTGTACGATAATTTACTTTTTATGTATTTGCATACTGTTTATATTTGCATTAATGTGTAAATGTACAAAAGTATACATTCGAAAACTATTTTCAACGATAACATTGTGAATTAGTGGTAAAAAAACAAACCTTGAAAATGAGACTAGAATTAATTTCACATAAAATGACATATGTATGTAACATTGATTATTATTATTATTATGATCGTACAATGTATTAGAGAATTCTACGCGCGAATATGTTATCATAAGTAGACAACAAACACGTGGAAGAAAGTGTTTATAAAACGTTTCTATTTGACATTAATGATGTCATCGCAAGGTCATTTCCCGTTGTATATAAAATGTCTGCGTACATTTAAAAATACCGGTTTTAAATTGTTATTGCAAACGAAATGCTGATGGTAAATAGCAGCTAAATATATTTACAGTTTTTGTATTTTATCATTCATAGAATGAGTGAAAATGTTTACATCCAAAGGATATAGATAGATGTTTAGTAAATGAATATTTTAACGGATCTTCTTCATTAAATTTTCTTTTTAATTATGCAAAATATAAATCTAACATAAAAATCTTACTTAATTATTATCTATTTATCTATATACACATATATGATGTAGTATTGGTCAATAAATTTTAGAAATCTTATTAAATTTCTTTCCTTTTAAGTTATATTAACTTTTGGAAAAATGAAATAGTTCCAAGATGTCAAATCAGACATTTAACACTCAGATATCTTTTGATGAAAAAAATTACATAATAAATTATATACAAACTTTTTTCGTACCAAATTTTTGATCATCACCGATTTATTAACATTACTGATTCTTAATTAATCTTATAGACATTCAACGATAATTTTCAATCAATGAATGTCTTTTTTACAAGTTTTAGTAAATTTTTATATGTATAAAAAAACTTCAATATGAATAAAAATATTTTTATAATTTGTTTACAAATCAATTTTTTTATTATACAAATGAAGATATTTGAACAAAAATTTATTATAATTCTTGGTATTTACATATATTTTTTATTTTTAAAATTGATAAATCTTTCTTTCATTCAATGATAAATAAAATAAAAACAGTTTTTTTATTTGTCTCAAACTTACATCTGTATTCAACTCGAATAAGATTTTTTTATACAAATTCATTTTAAAACATATTTAAACATATACATTTACTGATATGTCAGAGTTTGTAAAATACCTAATAAAAACGTTATCACATTGACTCTGTGAATACGTGTCTAGAGTTAAAGTCAAGTTCATAAGCTATGTCACATTTCGTTAAGAACATAATAGTTTTTCACTATAAATTATCTACAATATAGACGTTACATAGTGTCTAAAAATAATATATAATCAACTAGAATAAACTATCTAGAGGCATCTCATTAAATAAATTGATTCTGTCGAGAAAATTAAATTATACGGAAGCACGTGTTATTTTCTTGTTTAAATATTTAAATTTCATTCTACAACAGTCTCATTCCGGTCTTTTATGAATTCTTCAGGTTAATTTTTAATAGAATTTCACTGGAAATAGATTTAAAATACGACTTTTCATACACTATTCGTATTTTGAAACAATTTACTAAAAAGGCATATTTATTCTGTTTAACTGTACAAAATTGTAATCTATATTTGTCAGTATTAGTTCAGCTAATTCATTTTTACAAGTACTTGGTACAATAATGAAATTATTAAGTAAATGCTTATTATTTACTTTTTTGAGATTTTTGTGAAATACTTAGATATTGATTTTTTGATCAAAATAATTATTCAGTTTTAAACAAATTTTACATTGGACATGTTTTATTATAAACTTATTTATATTATTTATAATAAAATAATTTCACAGTAATTCCATTTAAATCACGCTAAATTTATAAATTACAAAATAAATAATATTTTAAATAAAACTTATAAATTGGAACTTCTTTAATTAAATTTCTGTAAATCGATTTTTTCTATATAATAACTTTTTATATAGCAACAAGATTTCATGTAATACTTTTACGTCTAAAAATTAATTTCGACAAAAAAATAATTACTTGCTACATATTATAAATTACAATAAATATTTTTATACACCTGTTATTTTTATGTATATACTTTTTGAAACTCTGAATTTATTAAACAATGTAAGACTTTATAGCAAATATATATATATATATATATATAATTTGATTTTAAAAATATCTTAATCATTTATCATTGTGATTAAATCGTAATACTACCATAATCTCTTGAAAAGTTATTTAAAATTTATAAACGAAAAATAAATTAAAATGACAAACCACTTCGAAAGGATTTGTATATTTGCTCTAATTTCATACAAAACGGCGTTTTCGCTTACTTAAAAATTAATTATTTACAAACATTGAAAAACATACATACATACAGATATATATTAATGATTTTCAGTCTTCTAATAATATTAACAAAATGAAAATCTATTTTTCTTTTTAATAAATTTTTAATGAATCAGATCTGTACCTTAGTTGGTAGAAAATTAAAATTTATATCATTTCGTGGTACTTACTGTCAGATGCAATGTTAAATATGAATCTGAAATGTTTGCAGAAAATTTGATTAAAAAATATAATAAAGAGAGCAACTTGATATCAGAAATTGCACAGAAAAATTTCATTAATTAAATATCAAATTTGTAACAAAGTGTATTATATATACAATATATATATATATAGATATTATTTTTAAAAAATATATTAATTAAAATAATAATGCTAATAACATTAATTTTGATACAAATATTCGACTTACTGAAATTGAACCGAAAACTTACAATAAAGGTATATAAGGTAAGCACATAAATTTGAACGGAGACATCTCTTAAACAGTAGCTCGGCGTGTTAAGACTATTTATCTTTTGAAACAACCCAGACCCACCGTAATGTATGACTACACCCGTCTGCATTCCTGAAGTTCTAACATAAATACACATTCTATATGATACCAGACGTTTCTCTATACTTGTCAATGTGTTTCAACAACGTATTGTTTTTAGATAAAAATACAAATGATACTACGTATTTGTATCGAACCTGAATTATTGGTTGTATTGTCTTAATAAAATACAATAATTACAATTCTTGAAATATCTCATTATTAAAATATTTTATTTACTATTTATTTTCATATATATATATTTGATTTTACATATAAAGTACTTTCTCAAATAATACTCGAACCACAAAACTTTTTCTTTTAAATACATGACGAGGATTTTATAGAATAAAAACTCTTCAAATTAATCAACATTTATTCGAGTTAAAAAAAGAACACTGCGATAAAATATACGTACCGAAAAGTTGAACTTACTTTAGCAGCTCGAATGTATTAAGATAAATTGAACCAGCTTTGGTATAAAAAAAGAACGCTTCGTCAAATCCTTTTTTTCGTCCGCAAATATACATTTTACGTAATATTTATATTACTCATATTTCAGCCACCTCAGAAACACACGCTTCGAATGTACCGAATAACTTAATAATTAATTAATTTTATTCAACAAGGAATTATACAAACGTATAAATCATAATGAAAATTACAATATACAATGAATCGCATCTTTATACATGTTGCTATGGCTTACTGGAAAATATTTCCTGCTGACACAAAAGCATAAAAGCTCATTGTTGAATTCTGAGCATTCATGTCGTGAATTGCAGTCAAGATATATCAAGGATGGTAGCAGATGTTGTGTGCACATATACGCATATATATATATATATATATATATATATATATATATATGTATGTGTGTGTATGTGTGTATATATGTATATGATTTAACATACATACGCTCAATGTTTGAATTAATTTCACATTTGAATGATAAAATTTTAATAATACAACCTCTAAAGTAAGTCAAGTCCTTTTTTATATAATTTGCATACAGTAACGATATATAAAAATACACATACACACACACACGTATATATATATATATATATATATATATATATAATATTTTTATGAACAAATTGTACACAGACTGTAATTAAATTTCTTTTATAACTATTATATGACTGTACAGTCTGCTTAGTTCCAAATGTTAAAAGAAAGAATAAATAACTTATATATACATACACACAAATATACATATATATATATATATATATATATATATATATATATATATATATATATATATATATAATCATTTACATCTACTTCTCATTCTGTCAATAAAGTCCAACAAATAGAATAATTCTATACTTTCATCTTATACAACCTCTTTTGCTTTTTAAATCAAATTTCATATCTTCCCTTTTAGTATCTTACTGTTTTTTATATTTAAAATCGTAGCACATCTCTAACATTTCATCTTTTTAAATTATTTATTCTAGAAGATTTTCATTTTCGAATTTTTCATATTTTTAAAATTGATATTTCGATTGAATATTTTTCATATAATAATTAATTGAAAATATGTTCAATATTTATTGTATTTTTACATATCAATCCTTATAAATACTTATTTGAAAATTCATACTAAGATTCGCAATATTTTGAATTTACAAGAAATTTCTTTTCATTTAATGCTCTTATAAATGAATTACTAAAAATACAATCTTTTTGGAAAAAACAACGTGTTAAATAAATTGACTTTATACATTGTTCAACAATTGTGTTAAGTATCATAAAATAAATTATAGTATGTGACAAAAAAAATCCAAAAAATACACACTATCCCATACACGAATTCATAGTCGCAAAAGTCTAGTCACTTAGCTTCTCGTTGACAATAAATCACGAAAGTATTCTCATACTCGTTTTTAGAAGACCTTCGATTCATGAACCACACATACAAAAAAAGTAATGAACTGCTGAACAGACAAAAAAAGCTATTTAATAGCCCAATAATGTCTTCATAAATCCATTACTCATGTGGTACTAACAATTTAAATCGATCATGAAATGCGTGTGAGGTGAAGAATGACTGATGCTACGACACCAAGTGGCAGGAGGTCATCAGGGTTAGTATCGGGTGGGCGACCCGCATGACAGATGCACTTAACATGGTAGTTCGGTCAATTAATATCATTAACTGTATCGTATTTTTTCTTATTACGTATCGCTATGTCGTCTTTTTACCATTAAATAGATATACTGCATACGATATTTACGTAGGACGTAAATTGCAATTTTAACTTATTTACGTCAATGAATCTTGGCATATATTGTATGCAAATTGTAGACGTAATCTAAATATTTTTATTGAAAATTTTTCTAAAGATATTTTTTAAATAAACAGTCTTTCATAATTTATAAGTTAACAACGTTTCGAGGAAAATATGCGTCTTGAATATGATTTATTTTTATTCAATACACAAATAAATCTAATCTATACATCCATCCTCCTTTATCTATTTTTATATAAAATCATACAGTTTGGATCGTTATTTTCAAATCACGAACATTTAATGAATTAGTGGTGTATTAAACTGAATTGTTGAAAATTTAATTATCGATCTGTATTTAATAACTAACATTTTACTCTTCTCATTACTCACATTAGAAAATAACTCAACTATGCAGTAACATTTAACAGGAAATTCAAGACATTTTGTCAACTTTTTGCTTTATATTTGAACAGTTAGTTTTTGTTGCTTCAACGTTACATCAGTACTAACTTCTCTTTATGTTTCGAATGAACGGAATGAATGTTCTGCTTGTATTTACCAAACTCTGGACAACAACCAACAAGAACTCCTTCGCTATTGTTCCCAGGCATGTATGTTAACAAATGAAGCAAAAAGACATTCAAAACATTATATATATATATATATATATATATATATATATATATATATATATGCGTATATAAAATACGGAATGAATAATTCAAACTTTTCGAATACATGTAAATCGAATTAAGCTGATTAAAGAATTTCCCAGATACAATACATGGATTACTGGTATGCAGGAAAATATTCACAATGTAACATGATGCCCCGATATATACCATTTTATTATAACAATACGTATTTTGCCAAAATTTTGTAATGTTTTTTATGATAAATCAGTGTAATACATATTAAATGTCACATTAATACATTTATATATATATATATATATATATATATATTTATGATTTATTGCAGAATTAATTCCAAAAATAAATAAAATATAAAATGAATATTATAAAGTATCAGATATATTATATATTTTAATGATAAAAAATATTTGAATAATGTAGTAAATTAACATAATTACTTTTGTACTTAAATATTAAGTATGTACATCAGTATAATTCACATTGTTTCATTGTAAAATATAACAACAGATTATTTTGATCAATTATAATTAAATTTTTACTATTATTGGTATTATTATATTATTATTAATAACTAATTATTATTTTATCATTATAAAAATTTGGTTTTGGTTTTAATATCAATAAATACAAATCTATTGTATTTATGAAAAAAATACTCTGTTCCATCTTTTAAGAAATTAATTATTTTCATTCTCATGAAAAAATATTGATTTGAATACAAAACATCTTCAATACACGACTTAATTTCTTCATATAAATTTAATTTTTATCTCTTAATAGAATTTTTTAAAGATCAAAATAAATACTAATCTAAAAATGGCAGTTAATTCGATAAATAAGATTTTCTCAATATTCTTGTTTCAGTATTGTAATTGTACATTATGTTGGTAAAAAAAACATCTTTCTGTTCATTAAGTGTAACCTTTTGATATGAAGTACTTTATTCAGTTCAATCAATTGTTGGCAGTAATGAACTGAATTAATAATTTCGTCGTATTTTAGATTTTACAATCTTACAAACAACACAGTATTTTATTTTGGTGAATTTTAACATCTAGTCACCAATAGAATTACATTACTGTCATAATTCTTTTTTAAAAATAATTAATTTTATTTATAAAAAATAAAAATCATATGTTATACAATTTATATATATATATATATATATATATATATATATTATATTTACTCTTTATATTAATTAATAACCTTAAATGAAATTATATTTTACTTCCTAGTCATATTAAACACAACCAAGTACCCTTGCACTAATTTAACACATTAAACATTCATAACTAATTGCAAATACTTAAGACATTAGACCCTTTTGTTTAGTACTGTTAAAACTGTTTTATGTCTTTTGAAATGTGATATTGTATGCCTTTTAGTTACATGTTCATTACTTTATAAATGACTAAATATAGTTTCAGTTATATGATTTACCATCTAAGCTTAAAAATATCCAATTTCATAGTTGTTTCTTGAAAATATTTTTTTAAAGCTTGCTCATACTTTTTGTATTTTTTTTCTCTATAGAATATCCTGTCATTTTATTATTTTTTAAATATCTGTGTATCTTTAACAAATAAATCATTTACTCAAACAACAATTGTTGTTTGTAAGATTGTAAAATCTAAAATACGACGAAATTATTAATTCAGTTCATTACTGCCAACAATTGATTGAACTGAATAAAGTACTTCATATCAAAAGGTTACACTTAATGAACAGAAAGATGTTTTTTTACCAACATAATGTACAATTACAATACTGAAACAAGAACACTGAGAAATTTTATTTATCTAATTAACTGCTATTTTTAGATTAGTATTTATTTTGATCTTTACACAATTCTATTAATAGATAAAAATTAAATTTATATGAAGAAATTAAGTCGTGTATTGAAGATATTTTGTATTCAAATCAATATTTTTTTATGAGAATGAAAATAATTAATTTCTTAAAAGATGGAACAGAGTATTTTTTTCATAAACTTTAATAGATTTGTATTTATTGATAAGATTTTTTAATAAAGTTCAATGATCGCTAATTGTTTACTTTATTTGTTAATAAGAATTTTAATAATTTTGTTATATCATTGATAGAGGTTTTATATTAAACATAGATTTTATAAATTAACTCTATGGCAATAAAATACACATTAATGAATAAAGTGAACTAAATGGTTATTGAACTCTTTTATAAAATATTATGGTGTTAAATGAGTGATTCATTTACATTACATTAAATTTGATGCAGTACCAAAATAATTAATAAATCTATCTATCTGAAACACACACACATAAATATATATATATATATATATATATATATATATATATATATATATATATATATGTCAAACTCTTCACACATTTAAATAAATAACATTACTTAACTATAATAAAACATATACAATTTTTATTTTATATTCCAACAAGGTAATTATTTCAACTGAAAACTTTCAAACCATTAATAATACCAGATGACAAAAAAGTTAGGTGTACGAAAATTTGTAGCTGATTGTTGTTTAGAAAGTGTCACCATATATCAAACCATATGCACACACACATACATATACTGAATGTTATATGACAGTATATGAACATTTTTCTAATACATAGAAATATAAGGTTTTATTAAATAGAAAAATAAATCATTTTGTACGTCAAAAAATAATTTTCTATATATTTTTTCTTTTCCAGTCAATCACAAGAAAAATTAATAACCTGAAAACTCGTAGAAACGTTTTAAAACTTAAAATTGAATTCTTCGTTGTACATATATCTGATATTTGATGTGAATTTATATTCTTTTATGATTTTTTTAAAATTATATATATGGTTTTAACAAAATGGAAATGACAATAGTATAATGATTATATTCTTTGCTACATTATATAGAAAGTACCAGCATACTCTTTCGAACATAGCCTCTATTACAAAGTTCAAGTATTTTATTCGAACACCTTTTGTAATAAATCAATACTCTGTACATGTTTTTTTACGCAATTACATGTTTTACTGCCAATTTTAATGATCGCTGTATTTCCTAATAAAATTTAACAACAGTTTCACTGGAAATATTTCTGTCTATTAAACGTTTGTACATAAAAAATCTACCCAGGAAACGAACTTTGTTCATACATAATTTATTAATACTCGTTTCAAATATTCAGTTATTTTTTTTTTGTTACTTGAATAATAATCTAAATCTATTTAATATTATATAATAATAGTTATTTGAAATTAAGGTATGTAAAAGTGTTAATATTTATATTAATTTTCTGCTTTTATTTACTGATAATGATTTATTCATTTTCAAATCCATAAAACAGTTATATAAGAAATAATTCTTTATGAGAAATAAATAAATCGGTTTCGCGTGTATATATAATGGAAATAAATAACTGTAATTCATATCGAGAAAATTATCCGCCATCAAGTAAATTGCACGTTCAATTATATTATGATTGTAGATAAAAGGTAGTCTGCATTTATTTTGAAAAATTTCATATCTTATCGCATATACATACATACATTATATATATATATATATATATATATATATAAAATATTCCATTACAATTACCGTTTTTGCCTACAACTCTAAAGTAATGAAATATGTTTTGTGATTCAAATTTCAAGTTGATAAATGGCATCTGTTGTCGACACAAACGTACACTGGTTGATTCATTGCATTCGAAGAGGGTGATTAGAGTAACTGCGTTTAACATATATTCGTAATATGTACATAGAGACACAAACACAAATAAATAATTTGCCCACTCTATTTACATGCATATATATATATATATATATATATATATAAATTTGTATACTGAGAGAAAATGTTCACATATGTGAATCCGCAGGTGTAAATACCGACAGGTCCATTTACAGAGAACTCAATCGATCTTCTATAGAAACTCTTCTATAGACCAATGGTTTAACATGAAAAACTTATTTGTTATAAAATAAATTTGTTGTAAATACTATTTGCTTAGTTATTATTTGTGTTTGTAATTAAATTCGATTACTCTCATCAATCAAATTCTTTGTCGATGATAAATTTTTACTATATTTTTTTATATTATCTCTAGTCGCTTTTTAATATTTATAAATAAGATAAAATAAAATGTATGTCGTTGACTCTTTGATAAAAGGTTTTTAAATCGTTTATATTGATTAAATTTATACTATTTTGAATTTTTGAAAATTCATATTTAATTCACATATTTTGATAATTTTTTACTCTAATGTTTTTCGTATGTTATTATTTAAAATAATCTACCTAGATTTTAAAATTGATTTTTGTTCAAATGCACACTGTTTATTTTAATCTGAGATTTTTTCAGTATTTCTGTAATATAATAAAATGTTATTTACGTTTTTGTATGATATTAAATGTCGATTCTTTTGCCAAATTCCAACACGTGACATTTACAATTGTACATAATATAAATACATATGTAAACAAGTAAATGAGATTTATAAATTCGACAAAAAATCAGAGAACAGGATAAATAAATTCAATTCTTAAAAAAAATACTTAATGCGACTTTATTGTGCAGTACGAGGTCGTTTGATAAGTCCGTGTAAATTCCGAAAGATGGCACCACTGGTGCATATCGAGGTTATTTTTAATTAGTAGCACCTCTTGGAAGAACACACATCAAGTTTCAGCCATATCGGTCTATTCCTTTGTGTTTGACAATCGTTGGAATCAAGGAAATCGAGTGATTGTCAAATAATGGACGAAAAAGAATTTCGCGTGTTGATTAAACACTACTTCATTAAAGGCAAAACGCCTCAGGAGACTAAACAGAAGCTTGATAAACATTATGGTGACTCTGCACCTTCGATTAGTGCGGTTTATAAGTGGTTTCAAAATTTTCGGAGTGGCCATATGAGCACAAGAGACGCTGAACGTTCTGGACGCCCTGTTGAGGTCACCACTCCAGAAATCATTGATAAAATCCATGATATGGTGATGGATGACAGAAGAGTGAAAGTGCGTGAGATTACTAGTGCTGTAGGCATCTCGTGTGAACGGGTACATAATATTTTGCACCAACATTTGGACATGAAAAAGCTATCCGCCAGGTGGGTGCCGCGATTGCTCACGATCGACCAAAAACGAGGTCGTGTGAAGTGTTGCAAGAACGGTTTGCAGTTGTTTCAGCGAAATCCGCAGGACTTTAAGCGTCGTTTCATCACTGTAGATGAAACATGGATACATCACTACACTCCTGAGACCAAAGAGCAGTCTAAACAATGGGTTATCAAGGGGGAATCTGCTCCGAAAAAGGCGAAGACAATTCCTTCGGCCGGGAAGGTTATGGCGACTGTCTTTTGGGATTCGCAAGGAATAATCTTTATCGACTATTTGGAAAAGGGTAAAACCATTACAGGTGCATATTATTCATTGTTATTGGATCATTTGAAAACCGAGTTGCAAGAAAAACGTCCCCGATTAGCCCACAAAAAAGTCCTCTTTCATCACGACAACGCACCAACTCACACCTCAGCAGTTGTGGCCGCAAAACTAATGGAAATAGGGTTCCAAATCGTTTCACATCCCCCGTATTCTCCAGACTCGGCTCCATCGGACTATTATTTGTTCCCTAATATGAAGAAATGGCTCGCGGGAAAAAGATTTTATTCGAACGAGGAGGTGATTGCAGGAACGAATGACTATTTTACAGACTTGGACAAATCCTATTATTCGGAAGGGATCAACAAACTAGAGCAGCGTTGGATGAAGTGTATAAGCCTAAAAGGGACTATGTTGAAAAATAAAAACGATTTATTCAAAAAAATGAAGCAGTTTTTATTTTTACATGGACTTATCAAACAACCTCGTACATTATATAATAGTTTTGTTAATTTATATCTCGCATTACAAAAATAAATAAAAAAAATTCAAATTTTCATATTAGAAATTTTCACAGTCTCTAAATATATTCTGTGTAAATTTTTTTTTCAAATAATTATAAACTGAATAATCATTTTTTCAATTTACGAATATGTATATGCATGAAAAACGAAATGTAAATATAAAAATACGTATATACGTATAAAACAATTCTTAATTTCACGCAAAAAAAAATATTCATAAACTTCCGACTTTCCCAACCTGAAACCTAACTTCTCTAGCGACTTTGCCGCAATACTCACACGCACTTAAAACAAAACATTAATGAAACGAACGCTGAAAACGTTTATTGTGTGGATTATTCGCATGAAATATAGACGACGTAAATATCCATCCTATTTGCTTTCAAACATACACTGTTCGCGAATAATTACTGCGTACAGTTTTATTTTTACAACAGTTAATCTAAAAATAATAAAGATGGCCCCTATCCAAATATCCAGTGTAACGTAATGTTTTCACGTTTTCTTTAGAGCCAAAATACCAGACTGATTAATAGCGTCATGCATATTAGCTCTATCTTACTTTCATATTAGATGTTGAGATTTTTCAACGTGTTTATTTTTTCAACTAATACTAGTGTATGTGACTAGTCAGCTGGATACAGAATTATACGAAAAGTTGCCTAACTCGAGGCATTATCTATTAGAATTATTTCGATCAGTTTTTTCTACCTTATGAATTAATATATTTTCAGTTCTAATATTTTATTCAGTTTATATGAAATATAATTCATAAATAAAAATTAAAAAATAATTATATTACTCAGAGAAATAACCAAATATATAATTTAATATTTAGTTTAAAAGTTATTAATTAGTAGATTTTATAACACAGTATTTTAATGATGATAAATTGACTATTGAAATGCGTATCAACTTGTAAACAAATTAAGTGAACAATAAATACTTATTGTTTTATTTTGAAAATAATTTTCAATAATAAACTTTTTTATTTTAATTCCATAACTAAGTGTTTATATTCGATTTTATTCATTAAAACGTTTATATCGTTTGAAATAAATATTACTTTTTACTTACCAACATAAAATGTTATTACCTTAATACTACTTACGATACAATGAAAAATATATAATAACTAATGATAAGATAACAATATCACATAATTGAACTTAAAAAAAGTATAGTTTCATATTAATTACTATATTTTCAGTTAGTTCGATATATTTTTTTATTTTATTATAAGTGTTTAACGTACGTAAACAAAATGAATAAGTACTTTTTAAAAAATGTGCTATCTGTGTTTTTTTCTTATTAGATGATATCATTTTTTTATAAATCAGTGTTTTTTGAATTCAATACGTTTCGATTTTTAATAAAATTTAACCTTGATGTTTTCAAAATGATATTTAAAAAATATGATTCAGGTGTGTGTGTAAATGTGCATATATAATCCAAATTAACATTTTACTAAATTTGAACCAACAAGCAATATTGGAAAATTCTATAATATATTCATGTTTTGGAATCCATAAATCAAAATACCATTCGTATTTTGAAGTTCATCAATCTTTATCTCATTTTAACAACCCCCTATGACAATTTAACATCGTATTAAGAAATTCAATTCCAAGTATGTAATTCTTGATGCTTATGTCTAGAATCCAGTAAAGTAAATCACTTTAAAAAAGTATTAGAATAAATTTGTGAGTCTAATGATGATTTTATTCACTTTCAAGCAAATTTGCTTAACGGTATTGCATCCAAAGTATACTTTAATCTGAAATTAGTGCATGAATCAAAGATAATACGTTTATAGAATTTGATATACAGCTAATGATGACAAATTATGTAAATGAATTAAATATTATATATGACACCTGAAGAAAGAACATTTAATCATAATAAAAAAAGTATCTTATTTAATAAACGTACTGAATGTGCTCAACAAATTTTTGATAAATAAGAGAAAAACTTTATTTAATTAAAAAATGTGACTGAGGATTGAAGTAATGAATTTTTTTCATTTTAAGGTTAGCATGAAATATATTTGTGATATGTATTATTTTTTAAAATGTAAATAAGCTTATGATACGTTTGTGTTATAATGAATTATTGAATTAAAATTAATCTTATAGAAAAAAGTGACTTATTTACTTTTTTCTAATATAATTTAATGCCCTTTAGGCCCTTAGCTACGAACAATACTAAACTAATAGAACTAGTATTACTAGAATTCTGTTTCAGTTATATTTTTTACGAAATGAAATTGTCAACCTATACTCAAATCCTAACTTAGGAGTTTCTCTCTCTCTCTCTCTCTCTCTCTATATATATATATATATATATATATATATATATATCAAGTAAAAAAATAATCATTATAGTGATTTCATTTCAGTTAACTTTGGCATACATTTTAAATGTTCTAAAAATATAACAAATGTCCTTATTATTTTTCTTGACGATGTCCTTCACTGCAAATTTTGTTACATCTAAAATTTGCTCATATTAAAAAGCCCCATTTGTATAACATATTTATATATAAATATTCCATATGTATACATTTGTATTTAATAATTATTAGATGATTGTTAATTAAAACCATATTAGCATATAATCTATACAATACACGTCCTGTATTTATAATAGCTAACATAAATCCTTTCAACATTCAGTTGTAATTCGATAACGTTTCTAAAACACCGCATGTATCAAAGAAGTCTATACACGAACAATATGCATAATAGTTTATCTTGAGTCTTCAGAGAATACATGAAGACAGGTCAGTTGCGACGATTAATTTCAGTGGTATGTATATTTATTGTATAGTACAAATAGGAACAGTTGTATAAATGAAATAAATCGCTAGGAAAATACTCGTCGTATGCGCCACACTTTATAAACATATTGCCTTCCACTTATGTATTGATTTTCATACTAGACAAATTAATAATATACTTGTTTGATATCAGTGGTACTTTTCATTTGTGTTTGGATAGGTGTTTTGTACGTGTAAGTAAATAATTTATGTATTTATGTATGTAACAAATTGATATAAAAAGAAAATAACTTGTTGCAAAATATTTCGTTGATGTAAAGTGCAATGAAATATTTAAAAAAAAAATCCAACTGTGTCAGAAAACAATGTGAATAGCAAAACTTGAAATATTTATAGTAATGGGTGTACGAAAATTGCAACAAATAAATTTTCAAAATTGCATGAATAATGGAAATGTAATGAGACGAACGTACGATACTAAGAATTGGTAAAAACTATAAAAATGAGAACATTTCGTGAGGATTGAGTTCTGTGTCGAGAGACAAGAGAAATAATAGAATTCGGATGTTAGTAGAATAACATGATAGGAGTTTAAGAAAGAACTATGCTACTGAAAACATGGCGTAAGAAATGTTAAGATAACATTATTTCTTTTCATTTCATAGTAGATTTATAATCATTGACGAATTATAGATTTTTTACATTTAAAATATATATATATATGTGAATTTATTTTGTGTTAAAATAACAAATTCCACACAACCCATCTATAAATAATATACAAAATAAATGACTTAAATTTTATTACTCAGCATATCAATTTCCTTAACACAAACAACGTACCGAAATCATCGACGTATTAAATTTCATTAACAAAAAAAAAAAAAAACAATATCCATATGCTTAATGGGGGGCGTAAATTGTATCAAATATCATAACCGTACTTCAATATTATTTTTTTGTTCATGAAAGTTGTTAAAATGTTGACTCGCTCGTTACAGTTTTAATTTAGTTCCATCAGTGTAAACATGTTTTATAAAACTATAATAAAATGTTGCATTTCATTGTTATAACCTTGAATATATAACAATTTCATGCTATAAATTTTCTTGCCATTGTCGTTTTATTGATAAACGTTTAATACTTCAGGATATTTCTAAACCAGTTTGTGAATAATTATTTATAATTGTGTAATTTTTCATTGTAAAATAACGTGTCGTGTTATCAGTTGAAATAAGTAGTTGTTCTAGTTATATTCTACACAATACACTTTTCTTCTAATCATAGTTATTAATACACAAACCATATCATAACAATTTCAAATAAATACATATTTATCTTATATAGTTGATTTTTAAATTATCAATATCATTTAATTATGTTAAATAATACTTTACATACATACAGTTCCATTGAAATAAAATAATTATTTTTTTATAGAATTGTAATAAATAAATGAGATTATTCGTTTGATACTCGTACTAATTTTTTATAATTGTTAATCGTTAAAAATATTCAAGAAAAGTTTTAATGTCAAATTTAACGAATGAACGAGAAAAATCTATAATCTTTTACACCTTGACATTTTTCTTTTAATTTGCTGATCGCTCTATTTAACTTGTTTTCTTCATGAAAACCATTTTACGAGCATTTTAAAATTTTTATGACGATAATAAATATTTCAAACTGATTCCAGTTCTTATACAATGATATTAAGAAGTATTTACTAACAGATGTTGAAAAACAATCAATTATATATATATACAAGAAATTCGATACAATTAAAAAATATATTCGTTAATACTGGAATTTAAAATTAATAAATATATTTCCATATATTTTATTTTAATTTTTTATGAAATTTCGTTATTAAAATTTGTTTCCTGCAGCGTATATTAACATTTTTAATTGTAATATTTTGACAATATGAAAACGCAAGTAAATTTAATACTCTGCATTTGAAAAAAGGATGTGGGTAAATACGTAATTAGAGTAACGTACGATGCAATGAATAATTTACAACGTATTATGAAGTATGAATGTTTGTGTAATTTTTTTAAATAGATGTATTTCAATGATGTAATTAAAAAATTGACAGGACTTGAACAACAAACATACATATATATGTTGTTATGAAATAATTCTGTTTTTACCACCATATTTATTTTGATGATATGGTCAGTTCGAAAAATATTTACATTGTTATGTTATGTGTACTTTAATAATAATTTTTGTTATTAATGTTCGTATATAATAATAACTGTTTAACTCGAAACGAGAAAATAATGCATGTTCTGTTTTAATTCTTAGTTTAGAGATTCTAAATAACTTCAAAAATAGAAAAATATTTTTTACTGAATTTTAACTGATTGTATTTATATATTTATTTTTATGATTTTTTATAATAATTAAATGATAGAATATCATATATAAATATATACACCTATCTATTTTTTAAAAAATATACAGAAAATTAAATATACAGACATTTTCATACAAACACAACGTATTTATATTTACAGTGTATTGAAAATTGAATTCCCAGAATAAACCACAACTGAATCCACAACTATTTATCTATTCAGTAATTATTTATTATTTATTTTAAATCCTTGTTAAATTCTTACTTTGATTTCTTATTAACTTGTATTTTTACAAAATATTTTTGAAGCAATACAAATTTATTAAAAAATATTAGTACTAATGTAATTATTTAATAAATTAGAAAAGTAGTTTAGTTCATTACTATTTTTATATAAAAAGAAACTCTTACGTTTCAACTGGCTTTTTTATTCAAATTTAATTGCAAAGAAGATTATTTTTTAAATATAAAAAAGTATATTGGTATGTGTGTGTATATAAAACGAAACAATAGTATACAAACTTCAATATTAGTCGTTGATTTTCGTTTTTCGTGACACGAGTAAAATTGTTAATTTGTTTCGTGCTGGAAAAGAACTTGTTTATGATATATGCTTCATATACACGTGAAATATATATATATATATATATATATATATATATATATATTCAAATATAAATATAATACCTAAATGCATTAATAGAAACTTGTACAGCTTTTATCAGTTTTTTACATTCATTATTTTTTGTTTACAATTATTAACGTACAACATTGTGTTATTTTTAAACTCGGAAAATAGAAAATATAAAAACATATATGTGCATGTGTGTGTGTTTTTATGGCTGATAAGTTACATTTTTTAATCAGTTACCTACATTCAAGAACATTTTATGAAACTATTTAACATGTGTGGAATTATATTTATTAGAATTTTTATTTATTTTTAGAATTTCAACAGTATGTTAATTTTTATAATATATAAATTTTAATTCATAGTATTTAATCCATGTTTTTCTTTTTGCTTATTGTATATAGAGAGGAAGGGGGATTGATAGAGCAATAATAATTTTTTTATCCACTACTAGAAAACCTCTTTCATAATTTTCCACTTGCTGCGAATGAATATTTTTTTCCATTTCATACTATAAAATTTTTTTTCATATCTCTATATTTATATTACATTGAATTATTGCTTTCAGCTAAATGACATATATACTGTAAAAAAAACATACAATCTTAAAATTTAAGTATTGATTTAAAATTGAAATTAATCAATAAGGAATATAAATATCACATTAATAAAGAAAAGAGATGAAAATATAGTTAATTTATTTAAAATGTCTTTTTTTTAACTATTACAAAATCAAAAACGATTTTCATATAAAATTATTTTTTCGAAAAACTATTATTTATAACGAACATGTTTGTTCCATAAATCAGTTGAAAAAAAAGTTTATTACTTAATTTATATGAAACTTCAAATTTATTTTCTACACGATTTTGCCTGTCATATACGAACGTTTGTGATATTTCAAATCCTGTTTTTCATCATCATTTTTTGCACATCTCTACGTATATAAAACGTTGAATTTATTTTCAACGTTCAAATCCATAGATTCGTTTATTTCTTTAAACAAAACGTTTTTTTTATAATCTCATCTCTATTCTAAACGAATGAAAAATTGATTCAGTTCGCAAAAAATACATTTTATTCTAAATTTAGAACATATAAAAGTTGTATCATTTGTCAAATTATCAGTCCTAGATTAAACTCACTACCGTACTGACGAGATATTTAACTTGAAGCAATGAACAAAATATATATATATATATATATATATATATATATATATATATATATATATATTATAATGTATGTATTTATTCGTATTTGTAATGTAAAAAACATTCTCCGCATTTTTCCTTCTATATTATGTATATTAGTGATAACAGTAAATTCGAAAAAAATACCTGAGAATTAAAAGTGTACGTAAACGAAATACCATAAAAATAAAAAAAAACTTCCACTGTTCTTTTATACGACACTTAACCCCTCTTACATACAAATATCAACGTTTTATCTATGGAAAAAAGTATATATACGTCGAGCAAATAGTCACTATCGAAATACACATTTAAATGCATGTTTAGTAACTATCCTGGAAACATTAACATATCAGTTGTGTGGTAATAATTACACTACCTGTTGACATAATGCCAATACAGGTAGTACACCCACGTTTCGATAGTCGTACAGAATACGTAAATGACTTGTACAAGACAATACGCATTGTAGTAATGTCAACGTCTGCATATTGAACATTTCTTAAATTCGAACCCAGTCGTATAAACATTACATCCTCGAGGACGTAGCACCATTGTGTAATTAGACGTGCTTGATAAACGAGTACTAAGATTTATTATTAGAAACTAGACAATCAGTTGTTAACAGTTAAATATATACACGCATGTGTATACACACATATACACTAAATTTATTCGTTTATTTGCTTGAAATGATTTCAAATAAAAACTAGTATATTTATAAAACGGATCAATTGTGATGCATTTGACTAAAATAACTGTGATTGTTTAAACGTACGCTGTGTTCTATTTTCATTTTATGATTAATAGTTATTGAGAATGGAAATACGATTTGTGGAACTGAAGTAGTTATTTTAATAACACCATTATGATTTTCGTAATTTTCTTAGTGCAGTGTTGATAAAATTCAATTAAAACGAAGTTAATAGTAAAATGTTATCATAAAATAAATTTTTATGAAGTCAGTGATTCAACTCAATATTTCCTTTATATAAACACCATTTTTATTTTTCTCTTTTTAATTATATATATATATATATATATTTATATATACATATGTGTGTGTGTGTGTGTAAAAAATTATCATAAGTCTCTTTCTATTCATTGCTGAATGAAGGTCTTTCCTAAAACTTTGCAAATTCAACAATGCAAACATTTCACATCTCTTTAAACAAACATTTTTCCCATGCCTCTATCCCAATTAGCTATAGACTTTTTTCTGGCCCAATCAATAATTTCTGTTATTCATTTATAAATTTTCTTTTTGTTATTTTACCAAATCAATTCCATTTATTTTTTTCGTTCTATAATGTTTTTTACTTTTTGTTTGTTTTTAAATCTACTTATTTCTTTTTCAATCTCTACGTGTATTCTTATATATATATATATATATATATATATATATGTTAGCAGCAACAACAACAGCAGCCTATTTCTGTCTACTGTTGAATAAAGGCCTTTCACATAACTTTCGGTTTCGTCCAATCCAATCTCATTGTCTTTCATTTCATTCCAACGAATTTTCTTGTGTCTCTGTATCATTATATACCAAAAATTTATATATATATGTATGTAAACTAATGGAAAAAATTATTCATTGAGAACTCATTTATATAAAAAAGTCCAGGAGTTTTGAATAGATAAAACAAAGGCATAAGAAAATTCGATGGAATGGAATGAATGAAAGAGAAAGGTGTTAAATCGCTCGAAATGGAAAAGTTTGGAAGAGGTTTTCATCAAGTAGTGAAAAAAAGAGAATGTTTATACATATATATATATATATATATATATATATATATATATATATATATATACATTCTTTATAAATATATATTTATGTTTACATTCTTTCTACTGAATTATAAAGTAAAAAGATCAAATTTCACGTTAAATGTTACAAAAAATTATAAACTCACCATTTACATCAAAATTGTTTGTTGTATTTATAAAAATTGAAACACTGTATCTGAAACTTTAATATTACAAATTGCTTAAAAAACTTTCTGCCTGTTCAGTTAAGCATTTTCATAATATAAATTTATACGTAAACTTTATCAATACAGTGTTATGTACATCAAGAAAATTGAAAATAAAATGACAACGTTTTTACTCATCTCTTTGAAAGTTCCGTTTATTAAGAACATTTTATTGTTTTTGTTTGAAATGAGTTTCGGAATAGCGGACTTCCTATCTGATTTGTCTCTCATAATTAAGTTTTATTACTTTAATTAATTATTTTGTATTAAAGGTCCATCGATTCGTTATCTCAAATTCATCGCTACGGAATATATTTTCAAAAGGGTCGCGTTTATCATTCATTATACACGATGTAACGTATGAATTTATGCCAGTGTGTGGGCTTTCGTTATTTATTATCCGTTCGTTAATTTTATCTAAAAGTACATGAAAATATATGATGCATGCATGTATGCACACATTCATACCATACACACACACACACACACACACACACACACACACATATATATATATATATATATATATATATATATATATATATTAGTACATATACTAATTTTACCATTATACATTCATGTTTATCCATCCACACTAATATGTGATATCATATTTATTTAAGGATATTATTTTAAAGAAATTCTTTTTTAAAAAAATAATAGTACTAAATGTGTTTCTTATTCATATTTTTTTGTAGATATTATAGAGTATTTTTACAAGTATGCTTCATTTTTAAAAACTGAACAAAAATAAATTAAACATTCTTTCTTTATAAATATTATTTATAAATTATTAAAGATGTTAAAATTTTGTTCTCCGTATGGAAAACGTAAACAGTTAGAAAATAAAAAGGTGAGCAAATATGATTTGATAGTCATACAATATTTTTTCGATTTTAATAATATATAATTTTAAGTAAATAATCGTCAATTAAAAATTCCAACTCTATTATAATCATATTCAGTTATTCAAAAATAGAATAATTATTTGTATTTAGATTTAATCGTTATTCTTGTATATTATTCAGTTAGATATATTTTCCAATCAAAAAAAAAACTTGTCAGTATTATAAAATTTCATTAAAAATTGTGGATTCTTCATTTCTGTAAGGATAACATTTTTAAAATATTGGAATATAATTTTATAGTACTTTAAGGGGTTATACGCAATTAGAAATTTCAAAAAATCGATTTTTTTTGCATTTTCGGAATGCACATATATTTGAGTATATTCTCTGAAAATTTAAAGTAAATCCGATAAATATTTTCGGACATACACCTGAATTTGAAAAAAAATTTTAACTATGTGTAAACTACATACGAAACTTCAAACGCGTTTATCTCAAAACGGTGTTTTCATAGTCGGTGATCTCGATATCTCAGAAATGGCTGAACCGATCGGTCTCAAATTTTCACACAATCTTCTCAAATATATTCTTCAGGTATTGAACGAAGGAATAAGGTTTACAAAAATTATTACTATTTTTTTTAAACAATTTGGAGCGAAAATTTTAGTAAAAAACGAAAATTTTTTTTCAAGTAGACGCCATTTTGTCAAAAATGAAAATTTTTTTTATTCCTTCGTTCAATACCTGCATTAATCTATCCTTTAAAAGAATTGACCATATTTTTTGATTTCAAATAATCCAAACCGCCGATATGGAGATCACCGCCAAGCGCCTTTTTTTGGAGGTCGTTCGGGACATCGTCTGCAGGAGCGGTGCACTTCAGTATTTTTTTATGATCGACATGTTATTTTGTTCTTGAAAGTAGGATCTATTCAAATAACTATAATTTGTAATTGCAAAATAAATACTGTTTCTAAAAAAAAATCCTAAAAAAACGTCGTTTTTGCGCCTCGCAAGTGCGTATAACCCCTTAAGGATTTGTGTATACCTGTAATGTGCCAATATAATTTTATAATCGTCAAAATACACAAACAGAAAAAAAATCAATAAATAATTATTGAACAGTAATAAACTCTTCTTGAAATAGTAAACTGATTTTTTATAAAAAAAAAATGAATAATCTGATTTCATAGCTGAAGTAGTAAATTGGATATTCTAAAATAAAATAATTTTATAATTAGATTAAACACCCAAAAAATAAAGAATTACATATAAAATAATTTAAAAAAAATCAAATGCGTATAATATAAATTACTAAATTTCAAAAATTGAAATGGATGTCAATTGAATTTAATCTTTATATCTAATTATCATTTAGATGAGCGAGATCACACATTTTTCCCTCGATTTATTTTATTCCATTATCAATTATATATATATATATATATATATATATATATATATATATGTATATATAAATATCGCCTAAATCACATTGTGTAATATACACTTACCCTCTTCACAATCCTATCTCATGCCCAGCAGTAAATCTCATCGTACACCCTTATTTCTGTTCCTTTATTCATCCATAATTTCGCAACCGTGTACGCGTTACTATTGCGATCTTCTGTCACACTGTTACAATTTATGGTCGTTTAAGTCGACGAGGTCATGCACCCCTGAGGAACGCTCAACAAGGACCTGATCTTTAAGATTTACACGTACAACGTGTTGAACAAGGCATTTGGGCCAGTTCTGTCGGCTTTATGTACTGATAAATATATGAATTCCATATTGTTGCTCCTACTATTATAAACGTATGTTTTTGGTTGTTTACATCCGATCCGTTAAAGTATGCTAATAGGGATTGAATTTATAATGGATGGCATAATATTCACTGGAAAATAACAGATGTGACTGAGAATATTTTTTATTATTGTTATAAATTTTTAGATTTTTTTCTATAATGTAAAAAGTATTATTTATATATAAAAAAAATAATTGTCTGTTCTTGATGTTTGTATATTTTTTTACTGAATGTACTTTTATTGTTGTTACAGGTGAATCCTGGAAGTAAGGCAGCACAAAAGGGAATAAGAGAAGGAGATCTCATATCATCGATTAACGGACAATCAACGAAAACAATTAGTAACGCGGATGCGCACGCGCTTCTACGAAATTCGGGAACAACGCTTAGACTTGGACTCAACGAGTAAGAATTTTTAATTTTTTAAAACATTCATTTATAGAACATAAAAAACTGTAATATTTTCTTCGTATACATTTTTAACAATAGTTATGTTCCTGTATACGATATTTTTTTAATAAATATTGTGATAAAATCTATAATTCCACATATAGAATAATATAAAATATATTTCTAGTTCGTGTAAAAAAAATACACATTTCATATAATTAATAATTAACTCACAAACAACAATTCAATTATAAATTCTTCAAATGTCACGACTTTAATAAAACATTAAGTCATGACATAATTTCTACCAATTTCCGTCTCATTCGATATTATTTCGTAAAAGGCGTTGTCATTGAGATTTAATTAAACCACATCATGCAATTCTATAGATTTGCGCACGCAGAATGCACCCGATTACTCAGTGCCGTATCATCAGAACAAACAAACAAACAAAAAGTACAATAATACGATTCGAATCATTTGTTACGTTGACACAAATTGAAACGCCAAAAAGTTTGAAAACTTCAATTTCGCTGAATAGGATTCATGCATGATGGGTTTAGGGTCACTCTTCTACAATATGTTATTATTGTGTGTCACTACGAAGCCCTTTTAATAATTCAAATGCCACATGTGGAATTTAAATTTGGTCTCTGTCAGATTTGTTCAAAATTATGTACGTGATATATGTCTTTTCTGGTTTGTTTCAGAGATAGCAGTGGGTCACCAAAACGAAGAATACATAAAGTAGTGCAAGATAATCAGTCAGAAAAATTGAAACGTGAGTTATTACTTTTGTATTATATTTTATATATCATACATATATAGAAAAAAATATAGATATAATTATATAAAGTTGTATATAAATAAAAATTTATATTTATTCCAATATTTAAAATTATAAAATGGAGCTTATTTCAAAAATGATACTTGAAATTGTTAAAATATTTATATTCATCAATAAAACATTTTATTTTGAAATAAATTTATGATAATTTCATAAAAAATACTTTTTAAAAGAAAAATATTTTTAATTAATGCCAAATAATATTTTAACATAAAATACTATTAAATATTTAAATGACACAAAAAAACTATATCCTCTTATCGATGACTCTTTCAAAAAATTGTTGTTAACTAGATTAATTTTTAAACTGTTTATTCAAACACAATTCTAGAATTTTAATACAATTTTTACAAAATAAAATTTTATTTAATCAGTTAATAGTTATTGATTGATATTTTAATTTTTCTATAAAAACACTCATTTAAAAGTATATATAAATATTTTATACTAATTATCAAGTATTAATTATTTATAAATAGTATAAGAAGTAATAAGTATTAAAAAAATATGTATATTAATTTTTAAATATTTTAATTTCAGGTTCTAGTGTAACAAGTGAAACAACATTAAGCAGTACATCGACAATAAATCGAATTTTAGCAAACATTAATAATAAGGATAATTCTTCATCAAACGGATACCAAAACAATAGTAAGTGATCTTTACTTTTTTTAATTTATATATATATATATATATATATATATATATATATATATAAAACAAATAAAATTTTATATAGTTAACTAATTACAAAACCTTTGTCCATATTTTAAAATACTTCACTATTTTGAATATAAATATTCCCTTCTGTTTTTTTCATTTCAAAGAACATAAATTATATAATTGTTTATATTTTTAAATAATTCTCATTTCACATTATATATATATATATATATATATATATATATATATATATATATATATATAGATATATAGTTTATTTTTATTTTAATAAATTTCCATATTTTACATAAAACTAAAAATTGAATCAATTAAAAAAATTATTTCTGATAAATTTATTGCTTTTTAAATATATTCATATTTAAAAAGTAATGTATAAAATTGTTGAGATAGAATATTATTCAAAAATTTATTATTAAATATTTTGAATAAAATTATTGATATTTGTTATATACATACACATATATTTTAGATACAAAATAAATTAATTACATTATTTCTCAAATTTCAATATTTCTATATAATAAAATATGAATTTAAAATTACTAGTTTATTCCAAAAAAATCCAATCTCACAAAAATTGATATAACTTACAAAATAATATTTATAATCTCTTTCAAAATCAAATTTCATTTCTAGTCATCGAGTTACGTGAATATTAATTAAAATAATAATAAATGTACATCAAATAAGAATAAAAACAAATGTGATTTCAATACAGATTCAATCTTTTAAAGAACATTGGCATGTAGTTCATGTGATTTGGGTTCTTATCGAGTTTCAATTATCTAAATGAACTCAATTCATTTCAGTTTTGTATTAGGCACAAGAATTTATTTGACATTTTTTTCTCTATTACGAAAGATTACAAAGACAATAAAGATTTGATAATAGATTAAAACGGTCCTTTTATTCATGTTGATGTACTCATATATATAGTTTCATTATTTACTGAAATATGTAGAAGTTTGCGTGTTTGATATAAATTTTAGTTGGAAATATTCGTAGTTCAACTTGTATGATTTATATTTTTTGTAACATGGAAATTAAATTCTAAACAATATATATATATATATATATATATATATATATATATATTTATGATTGGATGTATGTATGTAGTTACCTAGTAAGTGTAATTAAGTACGTCATAGAAATAATCTATACTTAATCGTCTTAATGTTATACCTGGAAATACTGACAAGCCCTATCATCTTAAGGGCACGGTACTAGACACTACTTGGTTCCGCTATTCCGACCATTGTTTACGGTCGAATGTCAATCAGTTATAGATAGAACAAGGAAATGCTTATAATCAAGTGTTCGAGTAATCGAGGCTACTTAAAACGAATGAAAGTTAGATATTTTTACGTTAAAGTAGATTCTGAAATAAATTCCTTACTGAATTATCCTTTTTTTAATTTTTTATTTCCTTAACTATCATTGTTCATTTTTCTATCATTAAATTATTTTTATAAAATCAATAAATTGGTAATTTTTGAGTATCTGATGAATTTAAAAAGTATTTATTTATTTTTTATTACAAAATATAACAAGTCGATAAATAAAATTTTTATTGAAGTATTAATTTCTGACTACTAAAATATACTCACGATATCATTAAATAAATATACTTGTATGTAAAATTTAAAAACTATGAAACAGGAAAAACGTTACAGAAAAGGAAATTACTTTAGTTATTTAAAATTTTGCGACGATCTTGAACTTTCTACAAACGTCGAAAACTATATCTGAGTGTAGAAAACTTGTAACGGTTAAGTGGAAAAGTTAAGTTTTGTACGGAATAAATATAAATATTTCAGAATGTCATGTATACTTTTACAAATGGATGTTGTTTAAGATAAGTGTTTTGTTATTAACTTTTTTTTAGATAAGAGAAGTTTTTTTTAAATAAATTAAAAGTATATATTTTAAGTTAAATTTTTTTTCTAGACACATAAAAATTGTTGACAATTTTTATTATACTATACATTTCAAAATTATACTTTTTTTTCTATTTTTGTATATTCGTAATGACATAACAACCTTAAGTAAATTACTTATAGTTCTTGTTATGAATAATTCTCAGGCTATTCTCAAATTACGATAAAGAATATTATAACTGAAAATTATTTTTAAATTTATATATATATAAATTTTAAAATAATTTTCAGTTATAATATTTTTTATCCTAATTTGAGAATGAGAAAGAAGAAGGGGACTAATGATTGATTGGGAATCTAAAAATGGACTCAGATAAATAAAATAAGAAGATTTGTCGATTTGAAATACAAGATAAAAGAGTTGGTCTACATAAATGTAATTTTTTAGAAGTCTTTATCAATCAATGGATAAAAAAAAGAATAATTATATATATATATATATATATATATATATATATATATATATATATATTTATGTAATGATATTCAGTTGTAATATTATTTATCATAATTTGAGAATGAGAAAGAAAAAAGCGACTAATGATTGATTGGAAATCTAGAAATGGACTTATAGATAGATGGAATAGAGACTTAAGAAAATTTGACTTTGTAGAATGAAAGATAAAATAGTTGGAACTACATAAATGGAATGTTTTAGAAGATGTCTTTATCAATCAATGGATAAAAAGAGACTTCTGATGTATATATATATATACATTATATTTATTTATTGTTCGAAAACGCCTTTAATGTTAAAGGTGAAAATTTGAAATATGTGTCACCGAGTAAATATCACGATATAATATTGACCGATATGTCAGTAGTTCACAACTTATAAAATATATCTTTCATTAAGTGATTGACTTAAATGTTTGACAAGAATTGATATTGATACTAAAAAACATATATAGACATTTAAAAAGCACTCTTTTCATTATTAAAGTATTTTTGGAAAAGTTCAAAAATTTCCTTTACATAAATATTTTATTCATATAGACGATCTCAAATTCTAGATGTATTAGGTCTTTTAATATGAAATGTCGTTTTTTTTATATTATTTTCCATATAATAATCAGACATTTTATATTACACGACCTAATATTTTTAAGTTTTTATTTATATTAATGCTTTTTAAAACTAAAAATTATCACTTTTCGATATTTTCTTTTCAAATTACCATAATAACAACTTTTTAATATATATTTAATTAGATTGCTATATGAATATGAATTTTTAAATTACTTTATATTTTCCATTTATTAGAGGATAAAATTAATTATTCTATAACTTAATTTATCAAGAAATCATTTATTAAATCGATATCCTTTTCATGCACATAAAACATTATTTCTGAAAAAGCCAACCTGTATATTGAAATAAATAGAAGTCTATATAAAAGTTAGCCGAACACATAAATTGGTACCAAGAAACTTTTGACACACATCATCCTTTATAATATAAGTATGTCAAAGACCCGTTTCAAGTAAGCCTCAAAGTATTCGAACTAGTCAATCGTATTAAACTGCTTGGAAACCGCAAAAGTTCACAACAAACAATCGTTTAGATACATGTTACTCCTTTAAGGAGTGACATCTTGGAACAATCTGTCTCTACGGGGTGAGATTATCATCGATAAGTCGTTAAGTTGTCGCGTGTGGTGTTTGTGCGGTGTTGTGTTGTTCTTGAAGTTTCGAAGGATGTAATCGCTTCTAGCAAGGTTACATTACCGGTAACTTGACGAGTACTTCATTTTAATATCGGCTACGTACGATAATTATATTTAAGTATCTACGACACATACTTGAACCGTATGCTGAAATTATTCTCTCCGTTGTGTACGAATTAAATACATTTTCGAATTAATTATTTCCGATAAAAACAATCGTCGCATTCAATCATTAAAAACAGTATTGTGAAAAAATCAGATTTTAATTGACGATTTAATTAAATTAAAAATAATTTGCAAATCTCGCTTTGTATATAAGTAACGATCGTTTTATATTCTCTTAATTAACTTTTATTCGTTAATTGTATCAGATTCGCTTATAATTTTTCGTTTATGAAAACAAACTCATTGATAATATTTATAACCTTATTTAACTTTCCCTTTATTGAAAAATTAAAACGTTAATTATTTTTTCTTCATTAATTAATAAAAGGAAAAATATGTAAACTCATGCATATGTAATTGAATATAATTTCTATATAAAATAATTTATAATTAAAAAATACTCTCAAATAATGTTTCATTTAGAGCAAAATTTAAAAAGTATTTAATTTTAACATTAAAAAATCAGTATATTTTTTATTTATTATCATTTTTTTAATTTTAATAAATACATATATATATATATATATACTTTTTTTAAATAATATGCTAGAATAATTTATTATTAAAAATAATAATTAATTAAAAAACGTAATTCATATTTATTCCAAAGAAATTTTTCTTATTTATGATATTTAATAATTTATTAATTAATAATTTAAAAATAAAGTTAAAAATACATTAAATGAAAATCATTAAATATTTTTTATTTAAATTAAAAAGTCGGGATATAATTCTATTAATATAAATGATTGAAAATATTTTTTTGTTATAACATTTTTCTATAGGTAAAAATTTTTTTTAAACCCTAATGAATTTTTAAATAATAGAAATTAAAAAGTGTTATTTTATGTTGAAAGAATATTTTTAAAAAATGTTTTAAAATACAAACTTTAGAAACAATTCAAAATTGAAAAAAAATGAAAGTGACTTAATAAAAATAATAAAATCTCAAAAAAAAATAGTAAAATAATTCTAAACAACCAATGTACACGAATTTCTTGCAAGGCTATAAATCAAGTGTGTAAAAAACTTGTCGCATACAACCAAGATAATAATTACCGCAAATAAAATTGCGGAACTAAATACATGGCCGTACATATATACATTCAAGTGAACTTATTGTACGACCTAGTTTCCTAAAAATCAATAAAAATATCAACTGTCTCATTCCATCTTATATGGAACAAATATGAAGTTTTCAGTATGTCCATTGTGCTTAAGCACCGATTCTATAGATAATGCGGAAGGCGATGGAAATCGTACAATCAAAATTGCTGGTAAATACAAATCGACGAATGGAAGACGATATTTCAGATCACCGACACTCTGGCGACGGAAGAAGTCGCAGAGGAAGAGTAAATCGCCTGTTAAGATAAATATATGCGATCAATTGGTGACGAATGGGACTAAGAAAGATCCCACGTCCGCAGTTATACAAAAGAATGAATTACGCTCGCTCAGATATGAACGACTTACTTCTATAGGTACTTGATTATGTTTTTAAAAATTCATCGTTTTTCTCTCTCTGTTCAATTAATCAAGATCGAGATTTTTTAAATGTTTTCTAAATCATTTCATATACATTTTCTGTTTTTCAACAAAATTTAGATTGAAATTAAACGTAATTTTTATTATAATCGATTTTAAACACACACACACACACACACACACATACATACATATATATGAAGCTATTTCACGTGTTGTAAAAATATATACCATCATATTTCTTTATAACATACAGAATGACATTTTTTATATTAATATAGACAATTTTTCCTTTGTCCTTTTACCTTTTTTAATTAAATATTTTTTGATAATTAAACCAAAACTCATAACATGTACTAATTTTCGTAAACATTCTAAAAAATAATTTTAATTAAAATAAATCTCTTGAAAACAAAACATTCATGCATCAAGATATAATTAATTTATATCTTTATTCTTAATTAATCACTTAAAAATGAATGAATTGAAATATACACTGTTGAGTTTTATCAAATTGTTAAAAATATCTCTTTCACTACTTACTTATCTCTTATGACATTCATAAACATCTGTTTTAACTTTATCATACATGTATTATTTATTTAATCTATTAATTATGAAACTCTAACCAAGAAGTGAAACACCTAAGAGCAATTACTGTCTCGCGTTTTTGTTTACACAATGAGACAATACAGATATTTGCTGAAAGCTTTTATCTCCATTTTATGTCAACAATAAAACTAATCTTCAAATAAAACATTTTTCTAAACAATTTTAATTCTTTATGTTTTGCAGTTATAAATAAAATTTGATTCACATATACACATTTATTTATGTATTATATTTACATCTAACACTGAAATGATATATGATGATTCTATGTATCATTAGATGCCAATTACAAATAAAAAAATCTACGTTTTGTTACATACAAATAGTAATAGATAAACGACTGGCTGTGATAATATAATGATGTGCTTTTGTAACGCATGCAGTGTTGTAAAGCCGATCAGATTGTACTCGCATACTAATTGAATTTCATAGTAAAACCACTCCTATGCATTTCAATCACTTTATCATTGTATTCATTACATTAACGCATTGTATTCAACCTAATAGATCGTTATGTTCCCGCTTTTTATTATTTATTACAAATGTTCAATTAGAATGATTGATTTCCATTAGAATTAGCTTAAAATTCAATCCCCTAATCCCTCATTTTTCCACATTACGAAAAAAAGTATTTATATTTATAATATTTGTATTTATTTTACAATAATAATAAAATCTACTTGGGATAACATGATTTCCAATTGAAATAAAAAAATCTTTACATCAATACTTTTTATTTTGATTTTTTAACTTTCCAATTCTATCATATAAAAAAGGAAAAACTATTCTTTTATTAAAATCCTCCCAGACTGAGTACCTCATGAAAGCTTTAAACGTGTATACTAAAGTTGGAAGCCTTTGTCTACTTTCTAAACTCTCCTACCCGAACTGTTCATTCATTTCACTAGGACTATCCATCTTAAAATGTCTATTTATCACGAAACGAACAACCTTTGTTTCAATTCATATATCACGTTTTCGTTAATGAATGCGGATCCAATATTTTCCAGTAATACTTAAACAAAAATGTCACCAAAGTCAAATATAGGTTTTCTCTAACTTAATTGTTTTGTGGAAATTTGTGAATTTGTAATTCTCTCTGGAAAATCATTTATAAAAATGATAAAAAGAAAATTACTGATTATATTACTTTGATATACCACTCAAGTTACTGATATGTCATCATTGATATTTATTTTTAATTTTGACCTTTTGATCCTTATCTAGATATGATTGATTCCATCGAATTAATTTAGTATCAAAACCAAAAAGGAATAATTTTTAATGATTCATTTATGGAGAATTTTATCAATACTCTTAGACAAGTCTAGAAAAATTTCATATGTTTGTCCTCCCCTATAATATAACGATATATTATAGTTACACTATTTGGTACAGCTGTTTATGATATGATGATTAATCGTTATCTTACTATCCAATACACATTTTGAATTTAATTTTGCAATATCGTTTATTTATATATATAAAATCTAATCTAAATCAACACTAATGTAATTTTTTTGTAAAAAAAATTATGAAAAATCAACCACGTACATTTTTTGTTATTCATGTAAAAAATAATAAAAACTGAATATAATATCAATTGTTATATTAATTTAATATTGAAATCTATTTTTATCCAAAATAACAAATAAAAAAAAATGTTTATTAGTTTCAATCACAATTACCAAAACTAAATGAATGGGTACATTTTTGCTACAAAAATATCAAATGCCCCAATTAAAAATAATATATGTAAAATTTAACGTTATTCTTCGTTAGATAAACATAGTCGTTCTAAAATACACTAATAAATTGATTAATAGCGATATACAACGTTTCAGACACTGAACAAACAAAGCTTTCAGATAGATATTAAAGACAAACTGTAATCATCTGATAATTCTCATTAGGCCAATAAAGTGAACCGCAAACAAATATCGTTTGTGTATTCATGTAACGTGTTCGTGTTTCAGTGAGGCCTTCCTTTCAATTAGCTTATTGAACTAGCACACAGCGTAGAAAATTGCAATACACATTCATAAATTATATATATATATATATATATATATATTGTTTTAGAGCTAAATACAATAGAACTGACAGGAATTTCCTTTTACATATGATGTTTTTGTTCTCGTAATCAAGTGTGTTTCCCTATAATAATAATAACGTAGTGCATGATTGATTTAAATCATTTTATAATGCATTTTGTCACTGACATTGATGAAAACCACATGATATATTATAATTATTACAAAGGAGCACAAAGTCATATATAAATACATAAATGTTTTAGAAAGGTAACATCAAACCACTAGGGATAACAAAACTTCATCCATATATATATATATATATATATATATATATATATATATATATATATATATATATATATATATATATATATATGGATGAAGTACCTTAAAATTCAATTTAAACTTTCTCTTATTCATCATCTATCATTTTTCTTGACTGATATGATTTGTCAATTGACATTTAAGTCTCTTCGAACGTTAGATAATGTCACAATCGTATTCAATCAATTGTCATTTTCTATTTATAAGAATTGAAATTCTCAGAATACGTCGTTCAGATTTATATTTTAAAAAAATGTATAAAAGATGTTTTTGCTTAAGAGAAATGCGAGTTCTAAAAATATAATTCTTTTTTATATATTTATATATGTGGCTGTCTGTTTTAAAATATAAATAAATAAAAGAATCTAGAAAAATGATTTATTTATTATAAAAGAACGTTTTTATTTAAAAAATCGATAATAGAACTAATTATTGAAATATACGAGGATTGTTTGATAAGTCCGTGTAAAAATAAAAACTGCTTCATTTTTTTGAATAAATCGTTTTTATTTTTCAACATAGTCTCCTTTTAGGCTTATACACTTCATCCAACGCTGCTCTAGTTTGTTGATCCCTTCCGAATAATAGGATTTGTCCAAGTCTGTAAAATAGTCATTCGTTCCTGCAATCACCTCCTCGTTCGAATAAAATCTTTTTCCCGCGAGCCATTTCTTCATATTAGGGAACAAATAATAGTCCGATGGAGCCAAGTCTGGAGAATAGGGGGATGTGAAACGATTTGGAACCCTATTTCCATTAGTTTTGCGGCCACAACTGCTGAGGTGTGAGCTGGTGCGTTGTCGTGATGAAAGAGGACTTTTTTGTGGGCTAATCGGGGACGTTTTTCTTGCAACTCGGTTTTCAAACGATCCAATAACAATGAATAATATGCACCTGTAATGGTTTTACCCTTTTCCAAATAGTCGATAAAGATTATTCCTTGCGAATCCCAAAAGACAGTCGCCATAACCTTCCCGACCGAAGGAATTGTCTTCGCCTTTTTCGGAGCAGATTCCCCCTTGATAACCCATTGTTTAGACTGCTCTTTGGTCTCAGGAGTATAGTGATGTATCCATGTTTCATCTACAGTGATGAAATGACGCTTAAAGTCCTGCGGATTTCGCTGAAACAACTGCAAACCGTTCTTGCAACACAATCACTCATTCGACAATCACTCGATAATCACTCGATTTCCTTGATTCCAACGATTGTCAAACACAAAGGAATAGACCGATATGGCTGAAACTTGATGTGTGTTCTTCCAAGAGGTGCTACTAATTAAAAATAACCTCGATATGCACCAGTGGTGCCATCTTTCGGAATTTACACGGACTTATCAAACGACCTCGTAAATGGGTACAAACACAAAAATTTATATATATATATATATATATATATATAAAATCATCATCATCATCAATAGCAGCAGCAACTTCTTTCTATCCACTGCTAGATGAAGATTTCTCACAAGCTTTCCACTTCGATCGACCCAATGTTTTTTTTCTCTTTCATTTTATATAGACAAAATTTTTCATATCTCTGTTCTATCTATCCATAAATGTCTTCCTGGACATTTTAATATATATTTTTATAAATTTTTCAATTTTGCTACAAGCATTTATAACTTTTGTTTTTTCTACTCTAATTAGTTTTTTTTCTCGGTATATATATTTGTCATCTTCAGTATCTTTCTGTAATTA